>JAUZNJ010038216.1:0-11163 GCA_034780135.1 Jordanella pulchra
TCGTTCCCCTCAGACACACAGCCCACGATGGCCGAGTCGTCGGAGAACTTCTGGAGGTGGCAGCTGTTCGTGTTGTATGATGTGGGGCACTTATTCTAATCACAATTCAAAATGAGTTTGACTTTTACAAAATGTTCAAATTTACTTTATCTGGAAAGGCCAACCCTGCCAGCTCCCATCTGCCTCACTGTGGAGCTGGTTAGTGTATGAAGCTTACTGGTTGTGAAGAAAAACTAGACTCGATAGTCCAGTCTTGCCATCTTTGAGACTTTGTCGCTATATTTGGGGTTTTTTCAAACTCGTTTAACAACAACAAAAAAGAGCATTTGGAGACAAATCTGTTGACTATTCTCATTGTTTTTATGAGTTTGGCACCTTGAAAGCAGCAATTGTTCTACTGTTACTGTCTGGCCCCCTAAGCATTGTCTCACAGAAAAAAGAAAGCGCAGAGAGGAGACCTGCTCCTTTTTTCCCCTGCAAATGTTAAAAACATTCACAAAGTTGATGATGATCCACCCTCGATTACTAATCAAGATATGAAATAATTCAAATATAGTTTTTTTGAACTCTTTCCTTTTGAAACTTTGGCACAAAAATAATTACTTGATCACCACACAGCTTTAATCGCTTGTTTTCTTTTAGCAGAGGTGGGTAGTAACTAGTTACATTTACTTGATAAACTTTAAAAAGAAAATATTTACTTATAGCAGTAGTTTTACAGTGTTGCACTTTTTACTTTTACTTAAGTAAACATTATAAAGTATCACTACTCATATTTGAGTAGAATTTCTGGTTGCTTCATCCATGTTCTAAAGGCCTATTGATTAGATTAGATTATTTTCCATCTGCTGATTCTGCCGTGTCATTTGGACGATGAGTGATAATATAGTAAACATTATACTATAATTTAGCTTATTCTACATATTGTGACTTTTGATTTTTCAAAGTTTTATAACTTAAAACATATTAAATCTGTTGTTATGATCATGAGTATTAAGTAGATCAGTTCCTCAAGTAGCGTAATTTCTAAAAAAGTTACTTTTTACTTTTACTTGAGTAAAAATATGATGTAGTGTTACGTTTACTTGGGTAAAATTTTGGGGTAATCTCTGCCTTTTAATGCATGTGTCTCTGGTTACTGTTCCTTTGGTAAAATTAGATATATGCATTGTGGATTTAGGCAAACGTAAGGTTAACATATGTTGCCTTTTAACAGCAATTTGATGACTGTGATGTAATTAATTAATGCAGTTTTTATTTACATGAGCAAGACTGGAAGTTAAATAGCGAAAAACTGACAATTCAGTGGGTTTTTTCTCAGTAATCTTTGAAAAACCCTTTTTCAGTCATTGAAAATATGTAGGCAGAGCTGACAAGGTTATCTCAGTCAAACTAGAATGGGACGACATCCAAACAAAATAATGAGGCTTGTGGAAGTTTAGCCAAAACAAGTGACCTGGGTCAAACAGTTTAAAGGACAGCTGTACCAGATACTAAGGAAATATTTGTTCTATGCTCAAATTTCTCTCAGTATTCTGGATTTGACTAAATTATATACTTTTTAAAATGACAGCTGATCTAAAACAGGAAAAAAGTTTGTCTGATTTAATGATTAGCAATGAGGGAAAAGCTGTGTGTTATTTGTTTTGAAAAATCTGATTGTGATTTTACTTTTTTTTTCATGGCAGCTTAATACACTGAAAGTATTATGGCTCTTTTTGTGCTGTTTTGAAAACAAAATGGTGGAAGTCTGATTGTTAAAAAAAAAACAACCCAGTTGACTTTTTTATGTTGAAGTAACCACACAACAGTTTAAGATAAATTGGTAATAACTTTGCCGTTTGTCATCTAGCCCCCAGCAAAGAGGAAGTTTGAGTTCAGTAAAGAGCGACAGTCGGCTCCAGGACCTCCTCCAGTAAAGAAAATGAGTCCGGCTGGTTCGCCTGAGACCAAAGCTACGACCCCTAAAAACAAACCGAGCCCAGTCAGCGCGCCAAGCCCAGGTAACACTTCACTGATACATGTTTTTATGTATCTTTAAAAAAAAAGAGAAGGCTTTTACATCTTTAGCTGCCATGAATTAGTTCTTCTCCTTGCAAATCCCAGTTTTGACAGAAAGGGCATCCAACGTAAAAATGCTGCCAAGTCTGACAAGCAATTCATAATAACCTGCTGTGGTTACCCTCGAAAAGGACGCAGCCAAAGGACACATTTATCTTGGATAAAACCAACTTCTGTTCTTGTTGCAGCATCATCGGCACAGAAATCTGCTGAGAAGAAGAGGGAGAGCCAGAAGAAACCAGAACCTAAACCCAAGACAAAGTCCAAGAGTGAACAGCAAGTCCCGTTTAACCGGATCCTGGAGGGGGTTGTGTTTGTCCTGAGTGGCTTCCAGAACCCCTTCAGAGGGGAGCTGAGAGAAAAAGCTCTCGAAATGGGAGCCAAATATCGTCCGGACTGGACACCCGACTCCACACATCTTATGTGAGTAGTTCAGTCCTGGATGATCACAAATCAGCTAATAATTCCTGTTAGTGGTATCCGCACAGCTAAAGAGGATCATTGTATTCCTGATGTCACGTATCAGGCTCTTGTTTGATGTTTAGTTGCTGTTGAAGCACCAACTTCAACCAAAGTCCTTTTAAATTCCTACCAAACACATTTACTGGAGGATGTCCTGGAGCCGACTGTCGCTCTTTGCTGAACTTTTTTAATCACATTTACTCTCCGATCCTCTTTAGACTGAGACTGTTGCTGTTACTTGTTAACCCTTTTTTTAACTAAACCTTTTTCTACTATAAAAACTTTTCTTTGGCACTCTAAGACAGTTCCTATTCTTAAGTGACTGTAAGAGGTCTCCCGCATGAAGGTTTAGGCAGCATGAAAAATCTGTTTTATGTTAGCTAATTATTGACCCTTTTCAAATTATAGTTAAATTGAACAAAAAAATGCATTAGATATGTTTTTTTTTCTGCTTTTGTTTAAAGATGGACCAATAAATTGGGCGAATTATGTTTTTGGCTTGTATTTATGTTTTATTTCTTGTATCAGCTGATAGATACACATAGTAGCCGATTCATTCGCTCATTCAGCAGCCATGCCTTGAGCTCATGTGTGCATTCCTACTCCCTCGAATAAAGGGAAATGTTTCTTTTCTCTCTTTTAAATGACACTTGTGTAAAAGTTGTTATTCTTATCTCATACATGAGAGGAGGAGAAAGAAACACCTAAAGAATATGCATTAAAAAATTGGCAGCATAAACAGGGGCTTGGTTAGATTGCTGTCAAAATAATCTGTATCGGCCTAAAAAAAAAAACACATCTTTACTTTAAATTCAATTACTGAAATAATCTTTTTGATCATTTTTTAGTTAACAGCCTGCATCCTCTTTGTGTTATCCCTGATAGTTTGCAGGAAGGCAGGCTAGTTTAGTTCCTCTAATGGTTTTAGATACCTAACCTCTTCTTAAAAAATGATCTTAATGGACATTACACGGACGTATTGCATTTTTATTAAATATTTCCAACTAAAGTCCTTCCCTCACAGTTTTTGTGCTTTGCACCAGCTTTGATTTTGTGCTGGAAAAGCAGCTTTCGTCTTGTTTACATACAAACAAAAAGCAAAGTTTAGCATAATATATATGTATATAAAGATTGAAAAGTTTTAAAATATATGCAGCTTTGTACCGAAAGACAAATGAGAAGATAAAACACTCTTCACCTTATCTTCATTGTTAGGATTTGAATTCCAGACAGTTCATGCAAACAGTACAAATAAAGGACAAAAATGATACCATTCCACAAATCCGCTGGAAGACGAGTACAAATCACTTTTCCTGAAGAAAAATCAATTTCAAGCTCGCTAAATTTATATGGACAGATGACCGGGGTAGACATCAGAGAGAGAAAAATAAATCAGTTCTAAAATGTGCACCTCTTCAGTGGTTCAGCTGTCACTCTGAGAAAACACAGTGAAAACATAAACTTCAGTAAGATCATTTTATAAAACCCAAAAGCAGTTAAGAGAATCTCCTCACTGCTGTTCTCTGGGGACAAACAGTACTTAGAGATACGGCTTAGAGATATTGCTGTGTAAAGAGAACTTGAAGAGATAAATGAGGAACAAATGCAAAGGAGCCCAGAGATAAGCTAGAAGATCAATGTATTGAAAAACTGCATAGTGTAGATAAAAAAAGTAGAGCAGGGATGAAAACCTACTGTCATAGCTGAAACATGTTCTTTACACTTTAGTTTAAAAAATTATTTTCTTCTGTGAATGAAAAAGTAGTTAAAAGTGAATTTATCACTTCTGTTCTAGATTTAAACGCGTTAAACACAGTGTTACTGGGAAAATGACCTCTTCACTTTGTGTTTAACATTCAGGAGGCTTTCTTAGTTTGTGTTTTTTTTCCCCTCTGGATTCACGCTTCCATCTCCGCCCTTTATCCTCCAGCTGTGCCTTCGCCAACACGCCCAAGTACAGCCAGGTGAAATCAGCAGGCGGTATCATTGTTAGGAAAGAATGGGTGATGGACTGCCATAAGAGGAAACAGAAAATCTCATATAAACGGTAAGAACATCAGACATCAGAGAAGCTCATAATATTTGATATGCTCTTATATTTTCAGGGACATGTATTTAAGCTCTGCTTAATTGTCGACAATTTTTCTCTGGTCCTTATTTCAAATTGGTGTTTATTTCCTAATGACAGATCATGGAAACTATTTGTAACATGATTGGAGCAACCAGAACCGCCAGATTAGCAGCACGGCTAATGGCACAAAGTGTCGCTCCCATTGATTGTTGGATTTCCCTTAAATTAAAGGCTATGTTACAGTTATCATCCACTTTATTCACACTACATGACAAGTAAAGTTGAGATAGCCTGCATCTCAATGACAGTTTTACATATTTGTTCACAGGGGATTACAAGTTTATTTGATCCCATTTATCCACTTTTGTTTAAAGGTAATGTAACCCATTGATTGATAGTGAACGTTGTCCTCTTATATCTTTTTGTTGACTATTTTTTTCTGTTTGAATAATATCGCTTGATCCTGTAAAAGCATGTATGATTTCAGCTAATTTCATATGTGGTCAATTTTCACTATTGGTCAATAAACAAATCGTCTAACATTGGTAACATATTGGAAATCAAAATGTATGGAGAAATCCCTAATCTTATTTTCTGTTTTTAATTTTGGCTTATTGCTAAAAAAAAAACTGCCCATCATTTTATGAAGAGATCGCCTTGATCCAATGGATGACTCATGTTTTTAAGAAAATATGTAATATATATTTTTTGAATTAATCATTTATCGATAAGTAAGATCAATCAACTTTAGATTAACTCGTTTATCCATAACTTCCATCATTTTAAAGTGTTGCCAAAATCCAGGAATACACTTAGAGGAACCAGACTCCAAACAGCCATAACGGTGGAGAGGCTGATGATTTAGAGCAGCAACACAGAATAAATGGAGATCGGTGATGCATGCATTTCAGACAGGCCATGTAGGAATGAGCCTTGTGGGAAAGAGAGATCTGTCTGCTTTGAAACAATGGGAGGAAGTCTGCTGGATGAGAAAATATCGTTTGGATCGTGCAGTTCTGCACAAAGCTGGCTGGACAGTTTAATTTAATTTGATCTCTTCAAAGAGATGAATAGTTTTTGTTCTGAAAGCCGTCGGATAGAAAGAGCCTTAACCTGCATTCCTGTTATATAACTATTCAAGTATTGACACCAAAACAAAACATTTATTTCCAGACTCTTTACATCTCTGAAAAAGAAAAAACAAAAAAAAATTTAATTTCGCCCCTTTTCATGTCCGTCACTAATATTTGTTTGTCATCCTGTGTCAGTTGTGCACCAACCCACTCATACACTGTAGTTAGTAAGAATATCAACACTGTTATAAATCACTACTAAAACTTGTGGCATCCTATTTCCTCATTAGTTTCTAAGACTTGAGTCAATGGAGGAAAGAATATTAAAGAAAATAGGGATTAACTGTAGCAATCGTCTGAAACCTAGAGTTTGCATGTAGTGTTAAAATTTTGACATCCTTTTTTTAAAATATAGAGTTGTGAAAAATGTAAAATCTCATGCTAACATCAAATACATTAAAGTGCACAAAATATTCATTTCAGACCTGCAGAGATGCTGGTACTAAATGAGCAGCTGGTAGGGATTAAGTATCACCAAACATGTGACTACAGTATGACTCCATGTCTGATTAAAACTCTCTTTTAGGCTGTGTCTGTTCTTCTGCCTTGAGCAGTACTTCCTCAGCAATCTCAATGATTGAAACATCCAGAAATACTCCCACCACAGCAGGGATGCCCACTTGCTACTGAGAGCCATGTAACCTTGAGCAGACGATCCCTGCTGCGATCACAAATTCTGCCCACTGAGCTCCAGCAGCTCTCTAATTATATGCCTCATTATCGAGCAACATCAAGGTTCTGTGTCTTAGTCCCTGATAAATCTGTTTGGACTGAATAATGTAGGCCTGAAGTCTCATTTTGGATGTTGGAGGATCAGATTTTGTGTTTTATCATGGAGTTCGTTTTTAGGAAGTTTCCGCCACCCTCCTCTGTTCCCCATTGACCAACAAAATGTGTAATCTTTCGGATTTTGTTTTCTTTTTTAAAAATACTTGCGTAATTTACCAAGCGTGCTGCTACCTAGGCCTGGGAGGAGTTCGGAGAGGCCATGGAGAAAGACTATCGGTCGGCCTCAAAGCGGTTCTGACAAACTGTCCGGCGTCTCCGGAGGGGAAAGCAGTGCTTCGCTAACTCTGTTTTCAGTGGGAGTGGAGAGCTGCTGGCTTTGAAAGAGGACATAGTGGGACGGTGGAAAGAATACTTTGAGGATCTCCTCAACCCGGCGGACACTCCTCCAGTGGTGGAAGAAGAGACGGGTGTTAGTTATGGGCTGGATTCATTCATCACTCAAGCCAAAATCACCAAGGTTATTAAAAAAACAACACTGTGGTAGAGCCTCCGGGGTGGATGAGATCTGTCCTGAGTACCTCAGAAGTTTGGATGTTGTCAGGCTGTTGTGGCGGGCCTCCTCAACATCGCATAGAGGTCGGGGACAGTGCCCCTGGACTGGCAGACCGGAGTGGTGGTTCCCCTCCATAAGAAGGGGAACCGGAGGGTGTGTTCCTGCTATAGGGGGATCACACTTCTCAGCCTCCCTGGGAAGCCCTATATGCCAGGGTCCTGGAGAAGAGAGTCCGGCTGATTGTCGAACCTTGGCTTCAGGAGGAGCAGTGTGGTTTGAACAAGTGAACAAGCTCTACATTCTCTGCAGGGTTCTCATTCTTGGGAGTTCGTGTTTTGTGGACCTGTAGAAGGCATTCGACCGTGCCCCATGTGCTGCCCTGTGGGGGGGGGAGGGGGTTGCTTCAGGGGTACAGAGTCGCATGTGCTGGGGTGGTTTGCAGACGAATCTGAAACCGCCGGGATGAGAATCGGTTCGTCAAAGTCCGAGGCTACCCCTTCAGGTTGGAGGACAGCTGGACGACCTGTTTACTAGCGAGGTACTCCCCTCACTAGTGAACACTGAGGTAGTACCTCAGTGAGGGAAATCGATAGACAGATCGATGCAGCTGCTGCTATTATAATGCAGTCGCTGCACCGGTCTGTTGTGGGGAAAAGAACTGAGCGAAAAGGCAAAGCTCTTATTTACCGGTCGGTCTACGTTCCTACCCTCACGCATGGTCATGAAATCTGGATCATGACCGAAAGATCGAGATCCCGGATATAAGCGGTTGAAATAAGCTTTCCTTACATGGTGGCTGGGCTCTCCCTTAGAGACGTTTTGAGGAGCACGGACATTCGGGAGAGGCTCGGAGTGGATCTGCTTCTCTTCACATCGAGAGGAGTCAGCTGAGGTGGCTTGGACATCTCTTTCGGATGCCGCCTGGACGCCTCCCTTGTGAGGTGTTCCAGGTACGTCCCACCGGGAGGAGGTCCAGGGCCAATCTAGGACACGCTGGAAGGACTATGTCTTGCAGATGGCCTGGGAGAACTTTCAGCTCTCCCAAGCAGAGCTGGAGGAGGTGTCTGGGGAGAGGGAAGTCTGGGAGTCTCTGCTGAGACTCCTACCCCTGTGACCCAGTTTCGGATGAAGAGGAAGACGATGAGTACGAGTAATTAACTATTTAAAATAAATGGACATTGTGTCAACTTAGCAGTAATCTGTGTTTCTGTACCATTTCAGTCATTACAAAATTATATAACTTAATTTATTTTTAGTAAATCAATGTATTATAGAAAAATTAATTTATTTCGGTAAATAAATTTACAAAGTGAAGCACACATATCACTTGCAAACCCCGCTTTTAATACTTCATTTTTCTTAAATATCAATATTTTCCCTTTACATCAAAAGCAATTCAACTTGATATTAGTGCTGAACTTATTGTTTGATTTAGAAACTGATTTATTTAGTGATTGTTGTTTTTTTTTTTCAATCTAAAAATGAATACTGAAAATTAAAGATTTTAAAAACTTAATGTTTGTACGTAAAAAAAAAAGTATCCTTTTAAATTCATTTAAAATTTGAATGGCTAAAACATCCAAATTTTAAATGGCTAAAACATGTAAAAAAAAAGAAAAACACTCAGAAATGTCACTTGAATTGATTTTTTTGGTCGTATGATGGAAGAACCTGTAACTTTGTTTTCTCAGGTTTGATTTAATTACTGCTCTCAGATCGTTTTTGAGTTTTTTAAAGTTATGTTTTAGGGTCTTTGTACTCTATTTAAGAATTATTGTTGTGTAGATTACACATTGGAATGAATGATTAGATAGGATTGGGTTTGAATTAATAATGTCCTTTGGGAAAGCAGACTATTTTTTTAAATGTTTAGTTTTTCTTAAATGGATTCAGTAAGAAACTATCCATTTTAGCACTGTTTTAAAGTGTAGGGTGTGAATATTCAAAACGAACAATGAATTCTTGCTCTTTAGCTGAAAATGATACACTTTCCTTGTTTGAGATGGGAGATAATAGATCATCACTCCATGCTTGTTATAAAAGGAGCATCTTGATGACTTTAATCAGGACACAGACTGTTGTTTCAATACGTAATGGTGAATATACTGGTTGCTGTTGAACAGTTAGGTTTTAACCTTTGAACTTTGTTGTAAAACTCTCAATGAACAGAATAGAAATAACAAGTTCACTGCAACCTATGTTGTAATTCTCCCTCAGGTTCGCTTTTCTCTCCAAATTTCCAACTGTGCCAGAGATATCTCGCCCCCCCCTATTGGTTCCTCTGCCCAGCACCGCTATTGTGCTGTGTGTGGAGTGTGCAGCTTTGATGATGTATTCTTTATTTAAAAGCTGCATCTGCTATGGGTAATTAAAAGAACCACTTACTTTGATGATGACAAGGACCTGAACAAATCTGCACACTAACACTCTAACTGTTGTTGCTGAGCATCTGGAGGTAAAATGTGTAGCTTCGCTCGGCTCCTGACATCCATGCAGACCGTGGAGTGTTTTATAATAATCAGACTGTGACATCAGCTAAGAACCCAGCAGACGCTGCCTGTGTTGTCATTAGACAATCCCTGAGCAACAGGCGACGCATAGAAAAATGAGAAGAGTAAAAAACACTCAATAAGCTCTGAGTGATGGCAAACAAATGTACCTGTTTTACAGCATTTTGCATCACTGAAAGGAATTTTGGGCTCAAAATATTAATATTAACATGGTCATGCTTTAATAAATAATTTAAAGCTCTTTAAAATACCCTTTAAACAAAAAATATAATTTGAGTTTCAGAGTCAATTTTGCCGCTATAAAGCATAGACCTAGAATAACGCTGTTAGTACCTAATAGGATGAGACCTCTGGTGGATATGCAGGTCGTGTCTATATTGGGTCTGTTGGTTAATGACTTGTTATAGAGGTCTATGCAAATAAGGTCAATGTCATTGCATCATTTTTTTTGGACATAGATGCAGATAATTTATTTATTTTCTTAACTCCCACTGGGCAAAGAAACCACTATATGGCATCTTTTCTAGGTCACATTTGCATGTCTAATTTTGGCCTCCTGAAAGTGCAGAATAAAACGCCAGGTGATGCGTTTTTTATATGTATATAACTTGTAATTAAATTAAATGAATTTATTTAATGTGTCCTTTCAGCTGCTCCCATATTCAGGGGTCATCACAGTAAGCCATTATAGCTCTGCTTATAGATTTGGAAGAGTTTTTGTGCCAGATGTAACCAGGAGTTGAACCTAGTAACCTTGCTCTATGTTGCTTTCAAATTACACTTTCAGTTTTTTTTGTTCTTTTTTTAGATAAAGGCTTAATCCCAAACCAGCTCCAAAGCACTAATCCTCCTGTTGCGTGTCCCCGGGGAGGGTCCACCACATCAAGGGTCGTGGTTAGGGTCGTTCAGCCCTTAAATGGCGAATCTGCATCAGTGCCGACTCGCTGGAATTTGGCAGTGAGTGTAACGGCGAACTAATGGCGAAGGGAAACATGTGCATTCAACTTTACGTTCCTCTGGTTTGCTGCATCTTTGCCTCATTGATAGAAAATCACAAGTTACGAAAAAGAAAAAAGAAAAAGTAATTAAAGATCCTCTCTGAAATACATATATTTTGAACAAAGGGGCAAATGTTTGATTTCATTTTAACTTGCGCTACAGAGCTACAGTCATGTACATTGGGCATCACTGTGTTCCCATAGCAACAACTTCTTTCCTTCTCTGTTAGAGGGAAGAGGCTGTCCCATTTTCATTTTTAACCCCCCACTCCCTTCCACAGCTGAGAGTGTGACTTCATTGGGAGTGAAATAGGTTGTGTATAGGGGAACTGGGCCTCAGTGTATAAAGCTTTGTTCATTTTTTGTCCCCCCCCCTTCCCATTGGCCATGTTTACTGCTTGGAGCTGCAGTCATGCAATCAGGTGCTCTCATGTCCCACTGGGGAACTCAAGCTATACTGCCCTCTGCAGCAGCATTAGTGAACTGCATGTCATTAAAAAAAAAAGCTGGAGCAACATTTATATATTTTTAAACAACAAGACGCATGTATTTTAAGGCAGCTTTTTTCATCATCTTCAGCCGCATTGATTACTGCAACAGCGTCTTCACAGGTCTGACTAATAAATCAATCAAACAGCTGCAGCTG
>JAUZNJ010038218.1:0-11162 GCA_034780135.1 Jordanella pulchra
TAAATTCCTATACGAATCTTGATAATAAAGCATTTTTAAACATATCAATTAACATTAAGGAATTCATGCCATCAGTTAAAACCTAAGAAGTTTCTTATGCATCTAAATGATAGCATGTAATACATGACCTTATATTAACCAAAAACAAACAGATTTTTTAGGGAAAATATGTGTTGACTCACTCTGTCACCAGGATCTCCAGCAGGGCCTGGTGGTCCCTGAAGGCCAGAGGGACCTGGTAGACCCTGAAAGTCAAATATGAGTGAAAATCCATCTCCGTATTAAATGCCACATGTATTTAAACTGGTTTAATTTTTTTATACTCACAGCTGGGCCGGGTGGTCCTGGTGGTCCTTCGATCAGCATGCCCTTAAAAATGTGAAAAAATATAGTTTCACTACACAGGTTTAGTGTAGTTTTGGTTGCATATTCACAAGGATATTTCAGACCCCAAGTTATTCCAAGGTCTTAAAATAATTCTGTATGAAATAATCTACAATTTGAGTAATACTTTACCTACAGTTTGTTTGTGTAATGAGATACCAAAGTAAGTGTTGGAGTAAACCAAGTTTCCTTTGACTGTAAAGAAGTTATATGTATGCAGTCCTGCCCCTCCCTTACCTGTTACTGCACACTGCTAATCAGCTGGCTAAAAGCTTTCTACATTTCTTTCTCCCTTATGTATAAGAAAAATTTGGCTCTATGGAAATATTTCTAGTAGCATGTTATTTAATCGGCTAACTTCACTTATACTTCTGTAATGACCAAATGTAATGTGTAATATTTTCTTCAACCAGAATCTGGAAACTTCTACATCTCAGTATTTAGTCTATATTTTTGCTCACATGTATGTGTAAAAATATAAATAATATATTTTATAAACAAAATAATTATAACTATGCCAGTCCGTTTTTCAATAGTAGAAGCAATCATTTAAGCTTTTCTGAATTAAATAAGGAAAAGTATTGTAAATTTATGTAAACAGATAAATAACATTGCATTATTATTCCGGTTCCTCCTATTGTCAGAATTGCCTATTCCCACTATAGCTATAAAAAATGATATAATAATAAAGTTGTTGCCATTTACTGTAATTTATGAGTGAAACATTTTTGGCTTTATGATGAAAACAAGCTATTCAGCACGAATCATAGCATTAGCATGTTTTGGACATGTTGGACCTTACAGGTTCAATCACAGCCGGCTCTCCCTTTTCACCCTTCTGTCCAAAGATAGCTTGAGCTTCAGGACCCTGCAGTTTCAGAACAAAAAAGAGACAATATTCTTTATACAGTCTGTTAAAACACGCAAAAAGCAATTAGAACTGGAAAGTTGTATTAAACAGATCAGTAAAAAAGTGTGAATAACACAGAGACAGAGCAATGAAAATAAATGTTAGTCTTGAAAGGAATAAACAGCTTGAGATTAGGTAAAGAGGTCATTGCATTGCATTGAGCAGTGTGGCTAAATAATATGTTTAAACGTGCAAAGTTATTATTTAAGAGTTTATCAATTATGCTTGTTTTGTAAAGAAAAGAAAAGATTGAATGAAGCATCTCAGCTTTAAGGATTTCTTTTTTTTTCATTAGTGTAAAGGTCTTCTGCCTCACAGGATGCAGAGGAGTAAGTGAAGTTAATGAATAGGTGGGGTGAACTGAAGATGCCGATGAAATGAAAAAGCAAAGATGTTCTAAATACATACTTAAAGACAGACAACACAAATATAACTGAACATTAGGGGTGTAACATTTGAAAGTCAACTATTTGCTTCTTAGATGAGCTCAACACCCTGCTGTCGGTGTAGCTTCTGCACCGGTTCACTGTAATATTTTCTGAAATTTTCACTTTAAAGGCCATAGTTGTTTAAATTGTTTGTGTGGAAGCATTTTGGATGCTTAGTCTAAAAAATAAAACTGTGAAAGAGGATTGTCAGTTTGTAAGCATTGTAAGAAAACAGCAGCTAGCCATTAAATAGCTGCTAACCATGCTAAAGTTAGCATCTGTCTGTCTTCTTATTGCCTCATAACTAAAGGGTAGTTTTTTTTTAAATAAGCCTGGACAGCATTTAGTCATAATGATTTCAAAATGTAAAACAAAACTGGGCATCTATTAAAGCTTTATTCTATTTGGGTAATGTAAAAAAAATGCAATCCCTAACTAAACACAGAGAGAAGAGATGCTTCCCCACATGTTTATCATTCAGATAAATTACCCATGGTATATATTGTCTAGTGAAAACTGAGCTTAAAACTCTTGGCAGAAAGCAAAGGTAATAAAACCCTAACATTGTCTTCACAGTGTGTGTGTGTGGTTGTGTTGGTACTATATTGCAGACAGAGCCAGAGATTTAATGGTTGTCTGCAGTGAACAAAGAGTTACATGTCACAAGCTGCTTGTTAAAATAGCAGAGGAGAGGAGGCGGGACTGGGTCCAAGTGCTGAGAGATGAGAAGGTGGGGAGGTGCAGTCAGCAGGCTTTCCTGGATATGTTATGGGCGTGGTGCAGGTTGAGCCTATATCCACTGATTAAGGGGTTGTGAGTGAACTGATGAGGTGTGACTTTAAACATAATAAACTGAGACATAAATGTAGTTTGTTAAAAGGTTTTGATTCTTTGACCGGATGCAGATACATGCACTGTTTTTACAAATTAAATGAGACGCAACATTTCCTTGCTCCTCACACAACATGACAATGACGTATTTCCCATACCAAGCTGCTAGAAATTCATGCACTCGGAGACAGAGGGAGTTCTCTTTACATGCCGTTCATGCGCACACCCCTCCATCACCAGGTCAGGGTGTGATACTTACTGTACTTTCAGAAAAATCTGTTTCAGCAGCAACCCCAGGCCCCACTTCCTCATCAAAGGCTGCCGGGGCTTTAGATGGTACGACCCCATAGTCATCATATGTTCCATAATCATACAACTTGTTGTCAAACTTGCCCAAGTCATACTCGTTCAGGTCATATTCCTTAAAGTCATAAGCCTCTGCACCAGTGTCCAGGTTGTCCACTGTTTCCAGTACAGTGACGGGCTCCGGAGCAATAGAAGGGGTCTCGGTGACGTACCCACCAACAAAATCCTCCTTTACAGCCTTCCGATTGTTACACAAGCGAAGAAGGAAAAAGTTAGCAATCAGCAAATAAAGAAATGGGATCATTAGGTGAGAAACTAAGGTAAATGCATATTTTAACAGTTGCATGCAAAAGGGATTCATGTCCGACAAACATTTGTTAACACTTCTGCATATTACAGCCACAAGCTTCATTATTTTGGGGGGGATTTTTTTGTGATACACTAGAACAAAGTAGTGCATAGTTCTATACATAAATATAAGTTGGCTCTTTTAAAGAAATATCTGAAAGTACGTCATGTATCGGTATTCAGTCTTTACAGGTGTGATTGCCAACATTTTAATGTCTATTTAATATTAAGGTCAATTCTAATATTAAAAGGTTCCACTTACATTTTTCAACAGTAGTTGCAAATGTGGACTAAAATGCTATGAGTACAAAAAAACAATTTAACAATTATGCACAACTTTGCCTTGCTCTACTACACAGGATGCCAATTAAATTAATCAACGTTTGCTTCTGTTACTATTTAAATATGTTTGAGGGATATGAGGGATATTTTGCAAGGTACTGTAGATGTTATAAAAGCATTCTTTATAATTATCCGGCTTTATATATATATATATATATATATATATATATATATATGACAATGATAACACTCTTTCTAGGATAATTACTGGTACATTTGGTTGGATGAAAGTGCAATTTCCCAAATTTATAGCTAAACGGATATTAATTATGAACCAACTGAATGTTATCATTGCATATATCATCCCTTCGATCAATGGCTTTCTGACAGAAGAAAAAAATCTTATTCTCTTTCTGTTCATGCAGCCATTTTTCTGCCGAAGCAGAGTAAAGAAAAGCTGCCTGATGTCTGAAATCGCTCTTTTCAAGTCTGCAAACACAATCAAATGAATCATCCTGTTGCAGCAGCAGTTTCTTTAAGACATCAGAGTTTGTCACATAATAAATCATCACAATGAATATGTTTTAGGAGCCTTTAAAGCTGCCTCATGTTCTTCTGTATCCGGCAGCTACTTACTATAACCACAGTGACTTGGCAAAACCTTTTCCCACATTCCAAATGGTGATCACTGTGGATTTAACCTTAGTTTAGCAAACTAGATGTAGCCAAACTCTTGTTGACAGTAATCCCTCCTGCCAAATAATTCATTTTAAATGCTCATTATAATCACATCTAATTTGTCAAACAATGAGGCAGCTATAGTGCAATTGAAGCAGGCTGTGAGAGGATTTTCACTCGGCTAATCATAGTTCTATTTAAAGTAATGAGTAGAACTACTGATCAACCTTTGGGATGTGATGGACGACAGGGAATATGTTAGCTTTCAAATGAACGACAGCATTTCAACAGTGAGTACAACTGAGGCTGATGATGTGCCGCAGCAGAAACGAGTACACAACAAACTCTGTATCTTAAAAGAAAGAGTCAAGAGAAAAAAATGCCTGACTGTCTTTTGTAGGAGGATGACTCTCAATGTTTAGAAGAGCAAACAGTACAAAATGAATAAAAAATATTTCATTTCATTTGTCTTCGTAAGTAGAAATTTCTAGCTTCCCAAGTCATAAATTTCACTTGGAACGGCCATGAACGTCAGAATAACAAGCTGGAAAATAAGTGAAACAGAATTTGTACTTGACTTTCACATAAAGAATGGAGGCTAATCATGTAAGCAATAGTTTAATTTTCCTACACTGACTGTTTGTAGCAGTTCTTTATTATTTATGAATCATTAAGTGAGTAGTTTAGGTACTACCTGCAAGTATGTTTAAACAAATTGTCAAATAATGTGCAGATATGCTAAAGGCTAACAATTGGATCATTTAGGATCTACAATGATTTTTTAATGGGATAATAATATGAAACATATGGAGAAATTAACAAATAAAAATGTTTACCAGGCACAACATCAACCTCCTCAGTGCTCAGATTTAGAACGTTTAGAAAATAATATTTAAGCTAAACTGAAGAAAAGAGAATAAGTTAGTATAGATTGTATAATTTGTATAGCAGAAGACCGGCCACCATTAACAACATAAGTACAAACCATTATGCTACGGGTACTTGATTTCTCCTCTAATTAAATGTATTTAAATTAACAAGACTATTTAGAGTTTGCAATTATTCTACAGCAATAAAAGAGCTGGACAATATGGTCAAAATTTATATCACAATACTTTTTGGTTGATATGTTATAATTTAGATTTTGATGTAGGAAAAATAAAAAGCCTTAGAAAAACAGCCAAAAATCCCCACAAGAGATGTCTTAAAAAAAAAAAAATGACCATCATTTTGTAATATTTATCAAAATCCTCCAAGATAAAATGTAAAAAATATTAGCTTTGAAAAAAATACATAAAACTACATGAACATCAGTCAGTGACAAATGCTGTATTTATAGACCCTGATGTATATTGAAATATCAGAAATGTGTGCAAAAGTTATATCACAAATATTGAATTAAAGCATATCGCGATATATATTGATATCTCTAAGCAATAAGATAAATTTCTTTTGAGGACTACCACTCATTTTGAAACAGTGCAAGTGCTTTGTTAATGCAGCGGCACATATAGACTGTCACTATCAACCTCACTCAACATATCCCATGTCCATCACATGTTCAGTCCCTTACCAGAACTTCAGTGAATTGGTGTCTTTATCATGTCGTACCAGGTACTCCCTCAGGATAAAATCTTCCACTTTCACATTTTCCAGAAACACCACACACTGGCTATTACTTGTAAAGAGGATTAAGAAGGAAGAGAAACTTACCTGGCTTGGTGCGCCCGTGGCAACAGGGGACTGAGTTTGAGTATCATCTAGATTTCCGTAGTCAGTGTATGTATAGTATTCTCCATCTACATTGTTTAGCTGAGTCATGTTGGAAGAAAAGGAAAGAAGTATCTGGGTTAAAACAAGGCTTACAAAGTAGGTTATCCGAGGCATGGTCCTCTGGAGTTCACTATGCACTAAGCTACAGCTACAGAGAAGAGGTTAGGGAACTTTATAAGCACCATCATAGATTCTCCCTTCGTTATTTAGGGTAAATCTTGATTGGATTTTGGTCTTTTTCTGTGATTACCCTAGTACTGCCTCTGGGTCGTGCAGGAGCTGTGGCCTGGTAGCCAGATATCCTCTTCTTGTTAGGTACAAACATTTTAACAGAGCTTTTTTTCGCAGCCGAGTAATGTGAAGGCTGGTACTTAGTTTTACTGGTAGACTTTCTGGTTGTCTTCTTTTTCATGGGGACACTACGTTTGTTTCTCTGTAAAAGCTGACGACGACAAAGAAAACCAAGACAATCATATAACAACATTCCTTGCAACTGGTGTACAGAGTCATCTATCCTGTTTCTATTGTCCACAAACTGTCTGAAAAAAAAAATAAAAACTGTTAAACCTGTTAAAAAAAAGGGAGTGATATTCAAGTGGAAGAAAATTAGTTGTTTAATAACATACAATTGTGTTTAAAACTGTGCACACCCCACTTAAAATACCAAGTTGTAAAATTAAAAAAAAGTTTTAGACCTTGGTAACAGATTTAATGTGACATATGTACAGTTCCAACTGAAATAAAGAGATAAAATGTCTGAAATTAAATAAAACTGTATGAGGGGGGTTGAAACATCTTAGAATATTGTGTTGCTTTGATTAATGCAAATACCAGGGTTAAGGTTGTAAAATTCACAGTGTTCTGCTGCATTACCATATATCCTAATTGATATTAGCTCCACCGATCCTCATTACAAGGCAAGTACTATTACTCATCATTGTTGAGGTATTTGCAAATGCAGCAGCTTGCTTATCTGTTATACAGTAAACTTTAACAGTCAGTCAATTATTGGTACACCTGCTATATATGAAATAAACATGAAATAACTTTTTAGGGTTTACCTGGCTTTTATTTGTCTTGATTGCTTCCTTTAACTAAGCCATTGCTTACAAAATGGGTACAAAGGATGTATCTTATCATGCCAAGGCTTCATTCAGGAGACAGGTACATAGGGAGACTGCTGGTGAAAACAATCTCTTATATTCTCTTTATATTTCATCCTGCCACTAATTAACTGGGCTTCGATATAACAAAGAGAAAATAACTAAACAAGGTTAAAGTCTGTAAAACTTTACATTAATCATCATAATCATCATTTATAAAGGGTAAAAAAAAACAACTAATAAGGCTTAACAGATGGTTTATTATGGTTTGGTCTCTTTTTCTATTTACAAATCATGGTTATGATGGTTACTGTAAAGTGTAACCCTAAAATCTCACTGGGTGTGTTATGTTCTGCTGAAACACAATGTGAACTTTAGCCCTTAGTTCTATAAAGTGTGTTTGGAACAAACACTATCACCAAAACAAGACCATAATGACATTACAACATGCCGGTGGTGGGAGGAGGCTGATGGTTTCTTTTCATCCCCCTCTAGCCAGAGTACACACCTAGATGCCTTAGCAATATCAGTGGAATCAAAAGATCAATAAAATGTGTTATAATACTTCCCTAATACAGATGCAGACATTTATTATGTATTGCACAGTAAAAATGTCACATTAAAGGTAAAAAAAAAATTGGAAACCATTTCTCATTATTTTACACAAAGTATATTAAGCGGGTGTGAACGCTTTTTAGATTTACTGTGAATAACGATTAAGTTGGAACAGCATATAAACACCTCCAAACATGTAACACAGTCAGGTTCAGCAGCATCTTACAAATAATGTAGCAGTTAGATTTATACGGCCATCAGATAAGCTGCATTTTGCTAAGCTATCTACAATCCTGCCGGTATTCTTTTATGCATACATTATTTGTAAAGACATGCTGAAATGCAAAAACATATTTGAAGCAGGCAGAATTGACAAAGAGATCTGCAGACACATAAATAAGACAGGGTGGACAAACAGTTTGTGTTAACATGTACACTCAGATTCTTTCCTCCAGTCCAGACAGAGTTAGGGTTTATTTCAGTGAGATTATAGAGTAAAGTGCTTACTTTGGCTCCTTTTTGGATAATTGATCATATTTTTAAAGTATGGTGTAATTTTTGAAACACTGAGTGTGCACGTAATCACAACTCTGAGACAAACACAGGAAACACAGCAAACAGACACAGCCTTTCTTTTCCCAGTTTGTCCATTTACCTTTGGTCCCAGGTATTCGTCATCAGTTGGGATGGTGTGTGTTGGTGCATCAGAGTACTCATAGAACTGATTGTAATCTGAATCAGTAAAGTACTGGAGTGGTTGAAAAGACATAAAAAAAACGGGGGTTAGTTTTTAGCAAAAGCATTAAGAATGAAGAATGTTATTTAGGTAAGAAGATAATATGATATATATATATATATATATATATATATTTATATATACATCATCTTCAGCAGGTTACATGTTTAGAAAAAAAAAGAGATAAATTACTTTTTATGCAAGGTGATAACAATGAGAAAATATTTATAAATAATAAACGATCAATTAAACCCAGCATTAAAACTAATTAATGAAACATTATAATAAACATGTTATTACACACTTTTTACAGTTCAGATTTACAGATAAAAGATAAGCAAATATCCACACAATATTAGATAACTGGGGTCACATGATGATAAGCTGGAGAGATGATAATAGCTTAAATGTATTATGTCGCTGTGAACCTACAAATGCAAGCAGATGGAGCGTTTCAAAGGCCCATAAAACAGCCTCAAAGACAAAAATTACCAGCTGCATTCAGGATCTCACCATGGAACTTGTTTCACTAAAACCAGCTGCAAAACAGAGGTGAGCTTTAGAAAAAAAGCTATTCTGTAGCGTTTTCTTTATCAAATGAGTCATAACTGGGCATGGACCCATTATTAATATCAATGAATTATTCTTTCAAAATGTTTCCATTCCTGTGGTTTAACATCTTCATAATAAGATGCAAATAAAAGTGAAATGAGGGACCAGAGTTCGCAGAATTTATGGAGCATAGAACAACACAGAGCTGCCCCTCCCCTACCTGTTGCTGACTGAAAGATGGCTTCTTAAATGTAGGCTGTTTAGAAATGTTTCCAAAAGGTGTAAAAACTGATAGAGCATCACCCATTAGCCATGTTAGGATAAGATCTAAACCTTCGTGTTTCCCTTTAAGGAGCAATAAGCATGTTTAGTAACAACTCATAATACATTTTCTAGGTGGTTATTTCATGATTTAACATAATGTAACTCTATCACAAAAAACAATGATAAAATGTTATCTTTTAACATAATTAACAGAGGTACTGCATTGTAGCAAAGGTAGGAATAATTGTTGCTATTCTGAATAATTAATGAAATAAAGAAATGGAAAAAACAATTTGATCATATTATGCTACATTTGGGTTTTAATAACATAAAAATTTTGCATTTTTAACCCAATATTTTCACACTGTAAAAATCTCCCAGGGGTCCATGTCTTTCCACAAAAAATCAACTGACTACATATTGTTTGCTCTCAGTTTAAAATCAGCAAAATGCAGCTGGTAAATACTAACATATTTACTGCGTTCCGGTTTACAGGAAGACAGAAGCAAAATGAACTGGAGACTCGGTCATCTCTGTTCAATTTAAATACCATTACAATCTATTTTAGTTAACTAGATAATAAGTTGCATTTGTGTTAAAAAATGGAGATTATGTTTCTTGAATTCAGTAGCCTAGGTAAAACGCAGGTTAAAGTGACTCTGTGATTAAATTTTCACTTTACTAAAATATTAAAGTTAATTAGATGCTCTGATTGGTCTAACTCGGCCTGATTGGCTGACCTCTTCCTCTGGCTCCTGGGCCTGAAGCGAATCCTGGTGCGGAGTCTCACAGTCCGGGCTGTAATGTTCACAGTAGTCGTACGCTGCTTTGGGATCAGGAACTATCAGAAGCTGCTGGATGTCACCCTGCAGAAAGCAGAAACAGAGGAATCCGCTGTGAAATATTAGACATGCGTTTTCTTTTTTGTCAATTTAAATAAATCAACTATTGGAATCAACATCTTAACATTTGGTTGCTTGAATGATCATCAGTGTCACAAAAAACGAACTTGGCATGTTAAATGCAGGTAATGCTAGATGATTGTCAAACAACATGCGGATGATGCCATGTCAGATCTTAAAGAATATTAAAACAGCATCATATAAAATTAATCTGAAGTCTAGCAGACCCTATTCAAATACTAGTCTTTAGAGTGGAAGCCGTTTTAAAGTTAAGAGTCCTAAAAATGTTATATATATTCTGCATCACTAACATGTTTTAAATGAAGTCAGAGAAAGCAGAAAAGGTGTCAGGATCTGTGTAAAACGAGTTTGTAATTTATGCAAAGAATATCAGTTCATTCAGAATGCAACATCTTAAAGTGGGAGATAACAGGAAGACCGAATTTCTCAAAGCTTCTGAGCATTTTTACTACCTGCCCACAAACAAGCTGGATTTAGTACTCAAATCTCAACTCTGAGTTAAGCATCTACATGTCTTATATAATACAAAATGTGGCTTATGTTTTAAAAGAACATGTGAAAGACATTGTAAAGACAGCTTCAAATGTTAAATCCACTATATGCATTTCTTAAAAAAATAAGTACCACTCTTTCACACAACATCAACTCTGCTCCTTATATTTAAAGATGAATTCTGTTTTTAAAAAGGGTAAGAAGGAGAAATTAGACTTAACTTTATTTTGCTTTTTTAAATTATTCCCAGATCAATAAATATATTTTGTATATTCCAAGTCACATTCACAGAACCATGCTTTTAAAGCAGATCAGTAGGTAACTTGAGGTTAAAGTGCCCTGCCTAATAAGTGTTGGAGAAAGCTGGACTCAAACTCACAACCTTCCCATTACCACAGATCCACTGCATCTCCAGCTCAACAAGAACAACCGATATCAGCTAAAATAAACCACTAGGAAAGCTTTAAAAGACTGAAGACTGGAAACCAAACACAAAATTTGCTTTTCGTGATTTCCTTTTCGGTGCTGCTGAGGGGGAAGCTGGAGGACGCTGGGGTGGACCAACATCTGGCTGACTGGACCATCGACTACCTCACT
>JAUZNJ010038219.1:0-11160 GCA_034780135.1 Jordanella pulchra
GGACCCCAAGAAGAATCCTGTCGTGGAGGATTTTGAGGAGATGAGGAAGGTGTGGATTTTCTTTCTGGAGAGACCTCTGCCATCTGACTTGGTCGAAGAGGTGAAGTCTCTGCGACTTCTCAATGAGGAGAAGGACAAGCATGTGGCCGCTCTGGAGAACCGTGTGGCAGACCTGGAAGTGTAAACCAGGATGAACAAGGTGATCATCACCGGGCCACGTGTCAGGCCCCGTTCATACGCCGGCGCGGTGGCAGGGCCCTGTCCGACTTGAGAGCCATCACAGTCGAAGTCTCTTGGATGAGAGGCGAAACGTCTTCTAGAAAACTACACGTCCAGTTGCCTAAACTGAACTTTTCTAGCTTCACCCGGCGAGACGTAGTCCACGGAGGAGCAGGTAGCCTCTTTCCTCTTGTCCAAGGGGATGAATCCGGATTGTGACTCTGTGGAAGTGCCACCCGCTCCCAAGACGAGGTAACACTGACAGACCGGCGATTGTCATGAGGTTCAGCAACCGGAAACACAAGTCTGCTCTGCTGAAACAGGGCAGGCTGCTCAAGGAGTCAGACGTGTTCATTAACAAGCACCTCACCAAGAAAAACACCGAAATCGCAAGGAAAGCCTGGTTCCTGAGGAAGCAGAGGGAGATCCAGTCCACGTGGACCACGAGCTGCAAGGTCTTCATCAAGTAAATGGAGCGCCGGAGGAGGCGAAGGTTCTGGTCGTTCAGGACATCACAGAGTTGGATAAGTACGACTGAATTATCTGAGGATTGTTTGAGCACAGGTGATATCACGCACGACTCACTTTCAACATGTCACAAGTCACAGGAACTGATTCTCCTTCACTTATCAACACAACACCAACAACTGTTAGTGCCGATAACCTGGAGCTTAAAACATTCAGCTATACGGATTATAAAAGTCAGGACATGGAAGAGGATGTGGAGCCTGACAACAACTTCTTTAATGATATTGTTGATAATTGCTGCTACTATACAACAGATCAATTCAACAGGACAGTTCAGGTAGATCATAAGCTCTCAATTATACATTTCAACAGCAGAAGTTTATATGCTAACTTCAATAGTATCAAAGACTTTCTGAGCCAGTTTAAATAGCCATTCAGCATAGCCATTTCATAGCCATTTCTGAAACCTGGAACAGTCTTGAGAAAGGGGCTGACTGTGAACTGGAGGGTTATGAGTTCAATTTTATCAATAGAGAAGAGAAACCTGGAGGTGGAGTAGCTGTGTATGTTGACAAAAACTTAAAGTATAATATAGTAGAAAACATGACCAGAGTGACTAACAATGCGTTTGAATGTATAACAGTTGAAATATTTATGGAAAAGTCTAAAAATGTCATTCTTTGTTGAATATACAGAGCTCCTGGTTCCAATATGGAAATATTTAGGGAATGGTTTGAGGAAACATACACAGTCACATATCAGAAGATCTTTTTCATCTGCGGAGACTTTAATATTGATCTTCTTAACTCAAACAATCATAAACCTACCGAAGAGTTCATTAACTCCATGTACAGTTTGAGCCTTTTTCCTAGAGTCACTAGACTCAGTTGAATAACACTGAACAGCACTACATTAATAGATAATATATTTACTAATAGATAATAATACGACGACTGGATTAATAACTCAGTGTCCGTAAATCAGTGATCATCTACCAGTCTTTGTTGTTAGCGACAATTTATATCTAAAAAATAAGAATAAAATCAATCCTCAGTTTAAAAGACAGAGGAATCAATCACATCTTTCAAAGAGAATTTATTGAAATATAACTGTGAGTCTGTTTTAAAGGAAGATAATGTCGATATGACTTATGAAAATTGTCTGAATAGTTTTAAATTATTATATGAAAAAAATGTCCATTAAAACTGTGCTCTCACAAAAACAAATACTCAGAAGCTCCATGGATCACTAAGGGTTTGCAAAACACCTGCAAAAAAAGAAGAAACTATATAGAGATGTCCTAAAGCATAGATCCCGGGATGTAGAGAATAAATATAAGAAATATAAGAATAAACTAACTGCTGTTCTACGAATAGCTAAACAGCTACATCTATTTACTACAGTAAATTATTGGATCAAAATGGAAAAAGCATTAAAGGGATTTGGAATGTATTAAATAAAATTATCAAGACAAACTCAGGAAAAAATGTTTTTTATCAATGATGATGACAATTTTGAGGACAGTAATCTTGTTCATAATTTTTTTATAAATGTTTTGTAAGTGTGGGACCAAAACTGGCAGAAAAAACTCCTGATCCTACAACAACTGGACAATGTCAACATTTCCACAGTGACATATAGATGACAATCCTAAGGCCTGGATTATCTTAAAAATATTGATTTAGAGTTTAGTTATTCTTGAAATTCATTTAACTAGACAGTTACTTTTGCTCATAAGTTATGCAGACTGAAGGAATTTGAAGTGTCTCCTTTCTTCAAGTATATATATCGTCTGTTAAAAAGTATATCTACTACATGTTAAAATAAATGCACTTGCTAAAAATAATTTCTAACAATTATCTAAACAACCATTAGATAAAAAATACAGATATTATATTATTTTGACACCTTCTAAGATAAACAACTGTAGGAAAGAGCTTGGTTTACAATTTGAAGATGTGAAAATGATTCTTACTGTTTGTCCTTATTAAGGTGTACTCAAAGCAGTTGCTAGATTACTACAATACATTGTGGCTGCAAAACCACAAAACTTTATCTAGTGGTATACAATAAACTACTCCCCACATACTTTTACAAGAAATAAATGACCCCCTTTATCACTTTTGCTCTAATTTGCAACCTTTTAAAAAGTTTCACAAGATAGTATGGGGCAGTGAAGTAGTCTATAGTATTAAATGTGTCGTACAGGTTTTCCCCAGTAGAAAAAAGATACCTTAAAATGTTTACCAAGCATATCTTGCTAATGATTCATAAAAGTTTGAGTCATCAATGGGCAGAGTTGTTTTCAGCAGTATTTATCTGAACCGTATTTCTACATCGTAAATCAGAAAAAAACAAAGATCAAAACAAATGACTTCCTCAGATTCTCTGTTATTTCCCTATTTTGTATTCTTCAAAAGTTGTTTTATTACAACCTATTATTTGTGAATATATATTTGAAAAAGGTTTGTAAAACAACATCTTTAAGAACCAGCTGCTCCACTTTTAAACTCAGATCTCAAATTAACCCCCAGGCTATGAGGCAGTACTTCTCTTCCTGCTGATTGGCTCATTTAGAAAGTAAGGTAGGGTGTTCGGAGTGGTGTGACTGCTAATAAAAGGCGACTCATCCGTATGGAAAGTACCTGAAATTTTAACAGAGTCAATTGTTTGTGTGTCATTGTAGGAGGGTGTGTGTATGTGTGCACTTATATTTGATTATGAAACAGACTTTTGTAAGACAAAAGCAAATCTTTCTAATGTGAAATGATAATATATTATAGGCAGAACTGGATGCAAGTTATACTAAGGGTTAAACCTAAACAGAAAGTGTTGATGATTGAGGGATGTTAAAGAAAATTTCTGGGAATTTCTCTATTTACTGTTAAGCAACTGGAAGCATGAAGGCTAGTAGTTATCTGGAGAAAGTTAAATGTAAACTTGATAGAAGAATATTTTAATTTCAAACACATATTAATGTGAAAAAATTGCTCTATTGCATGTTTTTGCTTTTATCTTTGTCACACAGAAATATATTAAATAATCAAACAAATCCGACTGTCAGACCAAGGCAACCTGAAATTAAATGCAATTTTTAAGTGGTATTTAATTTATTAACAGACATAGCTATTCACATCAACTTTGTGTGAGAAGCAACTCCAACAACATCTCATTGTTTAATCATTATTTAATTACAAACAGCTACATTAAAAAAAAAAACTTTGCTGTTTTTCCTTGCCACACCTATGCTTTATCCTATCGGATTTGTAGAATCAAAAAATCACCTAGTATGTACTGACAACATAAAGTGGGCTGAAGACCCTCTAAAGGATAAGGATATCAATTAAAAACATATCATTAGCTGATTGAAAAAAGAAGAGCAGGTGGCAGCTATCTGTAAAGGGTTACAAGGAAAAGTTCCAAGGGTTCCTGACTGATGAGACAAAAGGAAAACTGAAATAGCATTTTAGAAAAATAAATTAATTAAAGGTATTTAAACATACAGCCAAACATGGTGGTGGCAGTGGGATGATTTGGGGCTGCTTATAACCTTCCTCTAAATGATGGAACCATGAACTCTGCTCTCAAATGGAAAATCCTAAAGAGAATTTTAAGTAAACAGTTTGTGAATTTCAACCCAAGCACACTTAGGTTATGTAGTAAAATAAATTTAGATAAAGGTTCACTGATACCCCTTTATGAATGCTCAAAAAAACAAAAAAACAACACATATGTTAGACCAACCCTTTCCTAGTGTGAACTTGTGCAGTTATCTAACTATCAAGTTATCTAACTTTAAACAAGCTGTTTATTCCCAAAATCCCATCCTCTAACACATATGAACTTCAGGAACATTCCATTCTTAATTCATATGCTTTTATTTGATTTTTGCCCCTTTGGTCTTACCACAGCCTTAACCTTCTGGGAAGGCTTCCCACAAGGTTTAAGAGTGTGATAAGAATGCTGAGCACACAGTTTCCAGACAGCCGCAGTCTATTTACATTAATCTTTGTTTATATGAATCTTGCTTTGTGCACTTTTCACAGTCATGTTGAAAGAGGAAAGGTCTATCTCCATACTTTCTGTTCCCACAATAATGCATCTAAATATAATCAAACAGCCCCATTCTATAACCCCCGTGAACCTAACTTTAAGGATGACAGAGTGCAGTCAGGTAAGAACTGTTCTCCTGGCAACTGCTAAACCCTGATTCATCCAACGGATTACCAGATTTAGAAAAATCATTCATCACCCCAGGGAACATGTCTCTGCTGCTCTAGAGTCCATTGGCAACATGATTTACACCACTGCATCTAATTATTTGAATCACTACTGGTCATTTAAGGCTTGAATGCAGCTGTCTACCTGCATCATGAGCCTAAGCATCTGTTGACCACTTTTGAGGTGAGTGACCATCTTTCCCATTTACTTCCACTTTGTTATAATACCGCTGTGAGCTAACTTTGGGATATTTTGAATTGTGTAAATTCCACATTTAGCATTGTTGTACAGATGGCACTCCCACACAGTAGAGTATTAGTGGTGGAAATGTTGCACATTTGGCCACGAAAATGACTGAACCCTCTAAATTTGCTGAGTTAATCTAATGACCCAATGCTTTTTGCTGTATAATACATTTTTAGAAGAACAATCTCTTACCAGTTCTCTGGCTAGTTAAAGAGTTGTTGTAGTTTTTAATTTTTTTAATAAATGTTTAGAAATTTCTTTGTGAGGTGAAACAGAGGGAAGCAATTAGGGGAAACAAGATAAACACATCATCAGGGAAACAACGATCCTGGGAAGATCACGAGTGACTCACTGTACTCTAGTGCAGCCATAGATGGTTTGCTGGTTCAGTGACTCATCTTTCCTATGCCCTTCATGCAGGTCTAATGATGTGGTGAGAAAAAAAAATTATTATCTGATAATTCAGGGAAAAAAAAAAGAGCTAACCTAAAACAGTTATTCTCCCTATAAAAACATCAATACTGAAAAAAACTATAGATAAAGACTGCTTTTGTTTTTTAATTAAAAGAAAATGAGAAAGACGAGTTTACTGTCTAGAATTATCTCTGTACTGTTTCTATAAGGCTGAGCGAACTGACATGTCAGCAGCAGCGTCACTTGTGGGCGGGAGAAAGAGGGAAAAAAGGAAATAAAACAAACTTTGTCCAGCAGATGGAAAACAGCTGAATTTAATCAATCTAAGGATCAGATAAACAGAAGCTGAAGAGAACTGAGGATATCTGTTGTGGTATGTCATATTTCTGATATCACCATCGGTTATTTGCTGTTATTTATACATTAAGGTTCAGAATACGGTGATCAATGTAATGATCAGCTTAATATTGTGAGCTCCATTGTTTGTTTTGATTTTTTCTCATGTAAACCATAATTTGCACCACAACTACAGTATAATCCAATTATTATTATTCTGTTTTTAGAGGACAGTGAACAATACTGTTCATCCTATTTGTAGTGAGCTTTTCAAAGTATAAAATGATGAAGTTAGTGTCTGGTTGTATTTTCTGTCTTGGGAAACACAGCAGCCACACACGCTCTTTTTTTTATAATTTCAGCAAATTAAATCACCTCTGCAACACATCCATCAATTAATCCATTTAATGCCGCTAAAAGAAAGTTTCTACAAAATAGTAAAAACTCTTTTTTTGCTCAACTTCTGGTAGGAAAAGACAGTCAGATGTCAACTACAGCCCGGTGTGTTTGGACTCTTGCTTTTTTCATGTAAACACATAAAACTTAGCACCACAACGATAACCCAAAGGTTAATATTTTATTTCTTTTCAGGTGATCGAGGACAATTACCAGTTCATTGCTGGGAGGAGAGCTGCTGGAAATGTGGGGAGCACCTTCCTATGTTCAGACATGGAGACGCCGAGAAGGGAAGGTGAGCACAGTGCAAACTATTAATGATTGATCATAACTCAACGTTATGCAGCACTAAAATATATTTTATCTTGTAGAAAACATAAGCATGAGGACATCCAGTGTTACAGTGGTCCACTCCAGGAAAGCAGACCAGAAAGCTAAGGATGGAGATGAGATAAGATGCTCTGCATTTTAAGGCTCTCCGACATCACTGTAAATCTGTTAATAAAACACCGTAAATATTTCCCTCTGTTGTTTTTGTGATTCTGAGTATATTTTGTAAATAAAAATCAATGTTTCTACAACTATTTTTATGGTTCAGGAAATGCATAAGGTGTAATATATCAGAGATAAAGAAATGAAAGGCAGATGTCAGCTTTCCATAGTTTGTTTATTAACATAGTTTTTTTTCCCTGGTACACACGTAAATTAATTCTTCTTCAGAAATATTTTAAAGAGTTAAAATATTCAAACATCTCGAAGGTTATATCTTGATCAACACCGTCCCACCACAGCTACGGGGATACATCCACGCTTATCCCGTGACGTCCATTTGATTTTTAACAGCGCCTAAAGTAATTAAATAAATCAGATTAAAACGGCTTCATTTATCGATAGCTTTAGCATCTTGTCAGGATCACATCAAACTTGGTATCTGCACAGACCATTCATCTTACACATAGCTGCCTCCTGGTTTGACGTCATCGTTGTTTACTTTGCTGCATGTCCTGCAGAGCATTAATGTTTCTCTGCTGCATAAAGACATGAAGCTGCAAACAGAAGAACCAAACCTAGAGCAACAAAGTCCACTGTGGGGAAACTTTTTGCCCATGTTATTTTACTGTGCTTGGGTGTTGTTCCTCATATTCTTCTCTGGTGGATTGATACGCGCATACCTGCTTCCTGCCACCCAGTGTTACTTCCATGTTCCATACCGCCCACTGTTGATGAGCGAACAATCGGTTCTACAGCTAGTCAAAAAATGTGCCGGCATGGAACCAAGCACCAAGGTTCTAAGGCACGGGCTCCGAACCGGTTCTAGAATCTAGTTTCTTCTGATGGAAAAGGGGCATTAGAGGACACAGGATTCAACTAGACAACAGAGGATGAGTTTTAACACTTTATTAAAAGAGCTCCTGGACCGGGATGGCAGCGGAAATCAGCCATGGGAACTGGTATTTCTGGAAGGAGCTGCGGGTGTGAGTTTCCAGCACAGAATGTCAGACTGATAAAATGAAATATGATGACTGACCTCAGGGTGGTGGGGAGGAAAGTCCAGAGTAGGGATATGAACCGAGACACCAGCTGGCTGCAAGGAATCCAGAACATGAATCAACAATCGAGTCGGGGGAGAGCAGAGGTCAGAACTGGGTCATCAGACGGTGGGGGTGGGGAAAGTCCAAACAGATCGTGGTCAGGGACAGAAGAAGAGTCAGAGACAAAAAGGCACCAAAAAACAGATCCGACAGGGGGTCGGACAAAGTCAAAGTCTCAGGAGCAATTGAGGTCATAACAGGAAGGCAAAACAAAAGGCACTTTTTTGCCCGTGTTATTTTACTGTGCTTAGGTGTTGTTCATCATCTTCTTCTCTGGTGGATTGATACGCGCATACCTGCTTCCCACCACCCAGTGTTACTTCCATGTTCCATACCGCCCACTGTTGATGAGCGAACAATCGGTTCTACAGCTAGTCAAAAAATGTGCCGGCATGGAACCAAGCACCAAGGTTCTAAGGCACGGGCTCCGAACCGGTCCTAGAACCTAGTTTCTTCTGAAGGAAAAGGGGCAGTAGAGGACCCAGGATTCAACTAGACAACAGAGGATGAGTTTTAACACTTTATTAAAAGAGCTCCTGGACAGGGATGGCAGCGGAAATCAGCCATGGGAAGTGGTATTTCTGGAGGGAGATGCAGGTGTGAGTTTCCAGCACAGAATGTCAGACTGATAAAATAAAATATGATGACTGACCTCAGGGTGGTGGGGAGGAAAGTCCAGAGTAGGGGTATGAACCGAAACACCAGCTGGCTGCAAGGAATCCAGAACATGAACCAACAATCGAGTCGGGGGAGAGCAGAGATCAGAACTGGGTCATCAGATGGTGGGGAAACTCCAAACAGATCGTGGTCAGGGACAGAAGAAGGGTCAGAGACCAAAAGGCACCAAAAAACAGATCCGACAGGGGGTCAGACAAAGTCAAAGTCTCAGGAGCAATTGAGGTCATAACAGGAAGGCAAAACAAAAAGAAAGCTGGATAGACTAACCATGAGGCTTGACAAAAATCGTAGCCTGAGGAGTTAGACATCAACATGAGGAGTTAGACATCATCATTGTGCTTTTCTCATTTCATAAAGCACTAATTATTTTCATTTACCTTTGTGGCTTAGAACTTCAAGTTTTTGTATCCTACATAACCCAAAAACTTTTTCTCTTATGAATGGGGCTTTTTAATTTGGCTCAAAGTCAGGAACTAACACCCTCCTAAAGCTGACCCTGCATACAGCAAAAGCCTTTTCTGGCTGCAAGCAGAATTAAGCTGATAAGATCCAGTAACATCTTTGTTTCAATGAATGACAATCGTAACACAACAACATTTCCCACTAAAGAGGTAATAAGTTTGTCATGTGTATGGTTTCCTGTGACTTTTACCAGAATGTTGCTCTGGTTCCTCTGACAGAGCAACTGCACTCTTCTTTTGAACACCTCTCTGTTCAGCATGCCAGGCAATCTCAAAGGCGAATGGTGTTGACACTTCCTATCACATGTTTTTGTGAAAAATAAGTGCAGTTAAACATAGTCGTAAGACTTGAGCAGACAACAAAAGTTTTTATCAAAACATCACGGCTACACCGCCTGTCTGACAATGTGTCCATTGTCTTTACAGTCATGGCTTATCTGAGCATTTATGATTAGAGAAATAGCTCCTCGACAACCACATATCAAAGGGATGATTCATTATCCCCATGATGGGTATTGGATGCCTTTTTTGGAATCCATACCCTTTTCAAGCAGAACTTGTGCCACACACCTCCGTTTTAGCTTCTGCAGAAATGCATGTGTCATAGTAGCTGAGAGCAGGTGTCTGACATTTGCTTCCAATAAGGGCTGAAATTACAAATATCTGTGCTGATTTTACAGTCAGTCTGCTGCATTTACTGTTGTTTTCTCAGAAATATTTACACAAGTGGCCAAGTTGCTTCAGTCTGTGGCATACAAAGTCATGAATTGAATTATGTTGTGAAATTAGAACAATTCACAGTGGTTAAAAAAATATTCACTTCCTCATTTTGGTTCCATTTCTGGGAAATCAAGGCATCTCTGAAGGTACAGTGAGGCATCAGCAGCATGTTTTTGTCACTTAAGTTCCAGTAATCAACCCTGTTTGTTTCATGTATTTCTTTTTAAAACCTCTGATTTTACTTCTGATAATTTTAAAAAATCACTTCATTAGCTACTGTGTGAAAAAACCTGTGAACCTCTAGACAAGTGGTTTTGACAACTGATACAACTACATTGTGGCCTGGTGCCTACAGTGGCAGGGTGCAAAATTTAAATGTATAAAAGGACACAAACACATTTCAGAATACCTAAAAAACAAGTCAGGAAACCAAGTTTCAGAAAATGGTTGATAATAAAGCTTTTCATAAGAAATAGAGAAATTGGAGCAACTACAAACAGAAAACAGTTCAGACAACACAGCAATCATAACAATAACGAAAAAAGTAGAACAAAAAGGCACATTTTGTTCTACTTTTTAAAATTTATTTAGTTCTTAACGGATTTTTAAATACCTTGTGTTTCTAGTTTTTAATTAACTATTCTGAAAAGGTACACAGTCTAATGTGTTTCTTTATTTTAGTATAATCTACCTGAGAACCAAAAAGGCAATATAGTCACTTACCACTACTGCAACAGTTTTTTGTAAGTTAATTACATCTCAAAGACTTACATTGTTGATGCTGTAGCCAGTCACGCAATGTGTGCCAATGACATCTTACAAAAGCAAGGAAAACATTTCAAATATAAAATCATTGAATTTCATATGCATGAAGGACATTTCAAGATTGTTAAAGAACTCTTAAAAACTAGATTAAAACACAAGGTAGAATAACGTTTCAACCTGGAGAGACAATCATTCTCTCTCTCACCCACCCACCAACATACACACAATGACAATTAGAGACATTTATTGATGATCTGATAGTTCTGTGGCACTTGGACCCCAGCCAAAGACATGGAACCTGGGAATGACAATGATCTTGGATTATCATTGTGAGATTAGGATTAGATAAATGTGTGGTGCAGTGGTGGAATGGAGGCCAGAGGAAAGGGGAAAGCCAGAAGAAGCTTGAAAGCATGATGGAGGGGATGTGGTGGAGGGGTGGGGGTGGGCTCAGCTTACGACCAAGGGAATCTGCGAATAGAGAGCTTCAAGCAAAACCTTACTGCATGGTTGGCTGAAGAGAAATGAGGATGTTGTGTTCACTTTAACCAATTCACAATGCAAATCCTGTCATGATCTGTGGTCCTTTGTTGTATTTTTGAAGTTTCCTGTTGTCTCTGTGCTCCCTGTGTCGTCCTGTCTTC
>JAUZNJ010038220.1:0-11160 GCA_034780135.1 Jordanella pulchra
CATCATTAGGACCCCTGGTAAAAGTGTATGAAGGAGCCTTAAAATACGCTATTAAAGAAACGTTCTGAAGCCGAGCTGTTAAAAGACTTTTTTGACCTACCTTTCAATGCGCATGGCATCAAAACAAGCCTGGGGTTCCTCCAGCCTTGATTAGTACATATCAGATGCTTTAACATTTAATTGTTGCTCTAATTGTTTAGTTTGATTGTAGCTATGGAAGTTGGGTTTCTTTTTTTTTCAAAACAAAGAATCAAAGCACTTTTTTTGATTGGGTTGATTTTATTTGACTTCATTATTTTCACATACAAAAATGTTTCTAAATTAAAGGTTTGATTTTACTTTTTTTCATTGTGGAATCACATAAAAGACACATTTCGCTATTTCTAGTCTTTTCTATACCAGGAGTCCAAAGATGTCATTGGTTGACATCAGGAGCAAAAAAAGAAGTAGGAATTTCAAGCTGTAAATATATTTAATAAAAAATGACATTACATTTTCCTACCAGAAGAACAGACAGGTAATCAATCACTCCAGGGCTTTTTTCACCTTGACTGAATGAATGATCTAACCTCCCTTCCACAGCTTTTATAATGTAAAAGTAATTAAAACCGCTAAACATTTTAAGACAAACATTTCAGTCTTACCAGCTGTTTAACAGTTTATATCATCTGCTGCATCATTCATCATAAAAACATTAATGATTTCCCGACTGGCACGCTTTAACAATAAGACAAAATTGATGAAAATGCATTTATTCTTCAACGGTTTACTGCAGCTGATGAAGTGAGTGAAAAGTGCCTGTTATAAACATTTGGAGTTTTAAAAATTAAATCTTGAGCAACTGTGGTTATAGAGTGAATCTGCTTTTTTTTTTATTTGTTTTTTTGTATGTTTGCTTTTCTTTTTAAACATTACAATAACCCTGAGCCGACCTCCACCGTGAAGGGTTGGATTTCTGGCAAGTCGTCAGAGTGCTGTTCAGAGCTCTCCACCCCCTTGAAGTGAGCAGGTGGAAAGAAAATTAGCTTGGGGCAACAAAAGCCTCAAGGCCCCTTCCGATACCAGGAAAAAAAAAAAACACAGTACAAGAGCATAAAGCCATCTTTATCCAAGAGAAAGTGTACAGCCTGTAGTCTGTTCCCTTCTCAAAAGCTTTTTGACTCTTGTTTGAAACATAGACCAGCACAGCTGTGTAAAAAGAAGAGGTTTTGGCTCCTCACATGGCATTGAGTGGAAAAAATGTGTTGCTACATTTTTTATACTAAATAGCTGTTTGGTTTTTAATAACCTTATCAATTCTCTTTAAGAAATATAACATATTAGATTGTTTTTGTTCCACTAGTTTCCATGCAGTGACTGATGATAAATCATTTAAAAAAACACAACAAATTAGAGTAGGTGTGTGGTAGAGGAGTCTCTCTCGCTATGCCAAGTTGAAGTGCTTAATAAGGGATGATTTATGACAAAGAACCATGGTTATGATAAGAAATAAAGACAACCAAAACCAAGTAGGTTCCCTACTCTTGTGCGAAGTAAATATTGTGTATAGTTTTGTTTGAGAACAGGTTTTTGTTTCTACATGCAACAACATGAAGTAAAATCATCCATGAACCAGAAAAGGCAATGTGCTGGGGGAAAATATGTATCTCAAAAATTAGAATATTATAGAAAGGTTCCATTTTGTATTTTTTGTCTCGTTTCATACAGTAAATTATATGTATATGCCATATAGATTCATTACACCAAGTGAAACGTTTCAAGCCTTAGTATACAGTACTGTAATCAGAATTGGCTTATTGATAATTAAAAATGATGTGTTTCATAAAATGGGAATACTGTGAAAGACATATTTAAACAGAAATGTGAGGTTTGTGAAAAGTGTGTTCATTTCTATGCTCTTAATAGTTGATTGGATCTCCTTTTGCATTGGTTACATTATGAGCTGTGGGATGCGGGCAATCAGCCCACGTTACTTTGATAATGGCACTCTGCATCGTTGGGTCTTTTGTGTCTCATCTTTGACTTGACTTTAACTCCTAGACTGAGCAAATGTTTCAAGAATGGCAAGTTTGCTAGTCAATCATGCACAATAACACAATGCTCATCGTACCAGAGTTGGCCAATGCTAATCTCTGTTGAAAAAGGAATTTAGTATCTTTATAGTATTTCAGCTGGAGTCAGCAGGGGGAAGCGTGATTTACTCTTATATTTCCAAATGGATTTCTTTGTTTACTATGGATCCACACCAGCAGAATAGATGGTCACTGATTACGATTGTTTGATAGTCCATTTTTTTTTTCTCCTTAACTCAAGTAAGAAGCTTCTTATGTTGTCTTTGGTTCAGGGTGGCTTGATAAGACATTTTTAGCCCATGTATGGGATTGGTCTTTGTCTCACGGCTCTTGACGCACTGACTCCAGGCCCAGTCTCCTCATAGTAATGCTCCCCAGAATTGATTTTTGTTAAAAATCACGCCAAGGTATCGGTTACTCCTGTTATTGGACATTTTCCTACAGCACTTTTTGCTCCCACTGAGCTTGTTATAATAATGCTTAATAAAAGCCCTTTATAGACAAAACATCTTCTTCAACAATTATCTATTGAGGCAAACCCTTACAGAGGGTGTCAATTACTGCTTTCTAAACATCTTTTAAATCAGCTGGTTTTCTTATGATTGTCTCACCTACTAACCCAAAATGAGAGCTAACTTAGAGGCTCAACAAACCTTTTCAGGTTTTATACTTAAATAACTAATTAGGGTGCGAAACACAATGAGTTTTCAAACCTAAACTTTTCATTAAATACATTTATACTATAATATAAATGTTCAATTTATATGACAGATAATACATTTATATGATAGACAGTTTATGTTGTCACATATATCTGACACAACGTCACAGCGTCCCTCACTGGTTGCTATGTGAGTATATTTGCTTTGAGAAATTAAGAATTTAGTAGGACTTAACAGATATGCTGTAGCTCGCTTGTCCTCCAAGGTCACACCAAGAGTCAGAAGATGTGCAATGAATATGGTCAGACATAAAGTATCCTAAATTATCTGGCAAAAAGAAACATTTTAAGACTTGCTTTCCTGAGAAGGAAAGACAGTTTAAACCTAATCCCAATGCAATAGCAATAATAGATGGGATCTGCTCCACAGCTGATTGCTTCAATAATTATTGGGAGTGGGAGATGTATTCTTATTGTAAAAAAAATGAACAAGTGAATGGAGAGAGGAACAAGCTGAAAGAGTTAGCTAAGTAGTGACCCAGAGCAACAGTAGGTTCCAGTCTGCTCAGCTGTACATCATCCATGACAATCAATTCCCAACTCACCTACCCCTAGGTAGGGGCATCAATTCATAGGACAGGCCCTTCATCATCCATCATTGGCAGGTTGAGGAGAATGGGAGTGGGTGTATGTATGTGTGTTTATGTGTGGGAAAGTACATGGGAGTGTACATATCAGTAAATCACATGTGATAACTACACTTCTATAAATTGCAGCAACAGTGCAGCCAAGAGCAATTGCTGACAGCTCATCAGTTCCAGTCATTTAGCAGAGAGCATGCCTACTGTACACATGTATGTGTGGTTGGGTGTGTGCAAGTGCAAATGGATTCCTGCAACTTGTCTTTTTGAGTGAAAAATGACTTTAAATGACAACAAACTTGAGATCATTGAATGAGTGCACGGACCATCAGAACAATAGGTTTACTTCATACCAATACAGATAGACAAAGACATTCAGGTACACCGACGGATGGCATCATGACCATGGAATGGTGAATGATCACCTGCTCTGATATCATACTTAACAGTAAAAGACACGTTATAGTAATGTACACTAATATACACACAATATCAGTTCGTACTCCACTTACACAATTGTAATCAACACGTATTTACAACACATAACGAGGGACAAGGATAAAGACTGAGCCGACACTGACTGGCGGAGAGAATGAGACTGAAAGGAAATGAGGAGAGGCAGAAAGAGTGAGAGCAACAGACGACCTGCTGGCAGAGAGCTGGAGCCGGTACGGGTTTGGGGAAAAGGTAAGAAATTAATCTTAAAAATTGGAAGGAAAAGGCCACATAGAGGGAGGAATGAAGAGGAAGAAATAGAAGAAGAAGAAAATCAGCGAGGGAGAGGGTCGTCGGCTGTCAGACAGGTGTTGAGGCCCCCCCCACCAGGCCCTTCCATTCCCCTTTTTTTGTCTTCTCACAAACACCCAACCCCTAACCACCCACCCCCCCTCCCTGGCCGAGGAGATTGTCGACATGGGCGCGAGATGGAGTGGAGACGAGGAAAACACAGCAAACACGGATGGAGGCTGAGCTACTGACCTAGCCTGCAGCCCTTATGGGACACCTGTGGAGGTTTCAAGGGTGCATCTTACGAAGAGGGGGGAGGGGGAATAAAAGGAAAAACAACAGTCTTTTAAACAGGCAGAATTTATCACTTCTCCAATATATCTGCTATTATATATGGCAAATGCATCAGTGCAAATGTAATGATCATCAAACAAAAGAGACACACCATCTTTGCCTTTCCTGTCTCCCTAATTTCAGCCTAAAATTTGGATCACAGGAATTACTTACCATACCTAGAAGTTGAATTAATTTGTCCTATTATAGTTACAAATATTCAGGAAATGTGTGGCTCCATAGGCATAAATATTGTTTGCTTAGGCTGCTAGATATCATGGTTTAATAATTCTAGCTATAAGCGGAGGAAGAGGGGTTGACTGCCTCTCTTGTCCTCTTGCTCTGCCTTAAAAATGGATGTCTGTCTGCCTTATCTCTCAGCAGTCTGTCAATGGGACTGTGAGTGGACCGAACTGTAGCTCATCACACAACAGAACTATCTGGATGAAGGAGTGGGGGGGCTAGGGTGCAGGAGGAAAAGAGAGAGGAGGCGATGGTGATTGGCACGACTGGGCTGTTATCTGTGCACCATACAGGGCATAAACAATAGGAGTCCGAGAGGATGAAGGTGGACCTCTAAGTTTAGGTTGGGAACAGAGGCGACGGGTACGTCAATACAGCTCTCAGTGGCAGAAGGCTATTCCTCCCTTCGCTGCAGTAAAACTCCCTCTCTGCAATAAACATTTACCATTAAAAACATTTAATCTCAAAAGAGCCTTGGTGCACTGCAGTGCAGCTTATCTCCCTACTATACCCCAATCTGCATTAATATTGAATTAGGTCATTTAAAGCAGCTTTTATCCTGTGTCTTGAATTTGCCATTGTAATATTTGGGTTCAGAATCAGTAGCGAGGGTGGGGTGCATGAGGGGTGGGTGGGGGTTTATCTGTCTAAATGTTTTAGGGTATAACATCTTAGGTTTTCTTTAGAATCTGTTGTGTTTAACAACAATATTGTTTCAATTTAAGGGATTATTCACACTGGAGTTCTGTCATAAGGAAGAACGTCACAGGAGACAGCACATTTGCTTTGTATTCAGACAGCTCCTGTGTTTGGAGGACCGACAGATAACAAGGGGGACGTACAATAAAGAAACAGGTGGATTTTTTTTAACCAAATATCAACATTCTCAGATTAACTGCAGTATATGTCTGCTACTCAGAGAGCCAAATAGGGGCGGTTTGCGCAGGGGATCTGAATTAAAAGGGGGGGGGGGGGGGGGTTCCCTACATACACATAATACACACATCTGCATCTGTAAGAAAGCAACATAAATCGTCCCCACTGACCTGGTCGTCGCCGAACGGGTCTTTTCTTGCCGCTGCAGAAACGGACTTTGCTGAAGACCCCCAAGAAATGTCTCTCGCAGAGAGAGCGGGGGTCTTTGCTGGGGCTGGGGCGACGTTTTGAGGTGGAGACACGATCGCTGTTGGATTCCCTCGCTTGGCGTTTCTGCCGGATCAGGGAGCTGGCGATAGCAGCCATCTGCCCGGACCCGATCCGCAAACTCTATAGTTGCCGCCGGCAGAGGTCGGATCTCGATGCGCTCCCCTTGCGTGGTATAGACTGGCACAGCGGGAGAGAAGACGTCTGTTGTGGGTCTCGGTCCGCCGAGAGTTTTTAACTAAATGTCATCCTGATTAGCAATGCCTGTGAGTCCCGCGCATCGCTGCGTGTCATGCACCGTCTTGGAGGAGACAGCTGCATGTAACTGTTCTGAGTTCCGATCGAAGCCAAGAGGGACGCTTAAAATCAGCAGTCACCGACCCTGCAACATAAACCTACGGGCAGGGCCGCTGGGTGCCACAATATTAGTGGGGAAAACATGCAACAGTGTTGGTATGTCGGTGCAGCTGCGTTGTCATCAGAGAGTCTCAGGTATTCCCGGTGAGAACGAATCCTGCTCTGCAAAGCAGCCCGTCCTATGAATCCTGGACGCCTCTTTAATTATGGCTGTCCACCTAAACGCAAGTAATGCACGCCTTTTCGTGCAAAAAAAAAAAAAAATGAAATAAATAAACACATAAAAGAAACACAAGGCTGTCCAAACTTTTTTTCTTGGTGGTTCACATCGTTAACTCAATGCACAATGAACAATGAGACCGCCCGCCGCTGGTTCAGACAGAAACACACATATGTGAGCCCAGTCCTCGGTTCCGTCGATGGAACCTCTCAACGCAGTCTTGGGGAAAAAATGGAATCGGCAGCAGACTCTGCAAGGATGCTGCAGCGCAGGGGAAAAACAACCAGCGGGGAGCGATTTGTGTCTGAAGAGCAACAATTAGTTTGAAGAAAAAGTCCCCTTTTCTGTGTGGCGCAAAATGAGGGGTTTCTTCCCCAGTGCATCCAGAATGGATGCAATCGGTGCGTTACATTACCAATGACGGGACTGGATATCTCTCTCTCTCTCTTTCTCTCTCTCTCTCTCTCTCTCTCTGTCTCTTTGTCTCTCTCTCTCTCTCTCTCTCTCTCTCTCTCACACACACACACACACACACACTCCCCCTCTCGCTCTTTTCCTTTTTTCTCTCTCTCTAATTCTCTTAACGCAATCATACGTGATTACAGTCCTTATAAGGAATTCACAGGGGTTTGTACGAAGAAAGATTGATTAGGCCATGTCTCGATGAAGATGTAGGACTAAATAGCAGGTCAAAAACAAAAAGGAGAAATGTTAACTACCTCGCCTAATGCCTTTTACAGAAAAGAGGAGTTCCTTTAAAGAACAGCTACTAATCAGTTATTTCAAATTGAAACCACTTCACCTAATTTGCCAATCATCATTAGCCTTTCACCAACTTCATCTATTCCACTTAGATTTTGAAAAAAAACATATAGAAAATACTAAGCTTGGCCATAAAAACCCCTACAACAGATTTGGGTCATTATAAGACACATTTAGCCATGATTAGTTCAAAGATGAAAAACATTAATTGATAATATCAAATAATAAAAGCACCAAATGAATGAATGAACGAAATGCCATGACATACAGAAACCAAAATGGTTCAAAACCTCGTCCTGCACGTTTAACCACCTCTTTAGTGATCAAACCTCACCTGTGTTTTTTGGGTTTTTCTCCAACTGGCTTTATGATAAAGTTTCTTTCAAAAGTCTTCATACCCAGAGAAGCTGTTCAAACGTAGAACTAGAAATATCACGATATTTCATATTTCATTTCAATCTCATATGATCAAATGGATTGCAGTGATGCTTAATTGTGATATTGAAGGGATTTCTTTCCTTTTTTTAACTATTGGAAAGCTCATACCTTACTCTGATATATATAACTGAGATCAATTTTGGCATCAAAAGTCTAGAGGATTAAGTTGATGCCTGGTTCCAAGCAGGGTTATGTTCTGAAACTATATTTAAAGCATTGACCACCTCATTGAGCACTTTTTCAGACTGTGCAAAGGGAGGATTAAGTAGAAAAAAACCGCCTATAAGCTCACTGTAACTTAAAAGGGGCTGCAGAGATCTACGGTTCAGGTGGGGGATTCTGTTGACGAGAAAACTATTGGTTGTGCACTTCAGAAATGTAGCAGTTACAACAGAATGGTAAGAAGAAAGCAAGTTTTGAAATAAAACTGTAACAGGTCCTTTTTAATGTTTTGTGGTGAATGAAGAAGGTGCTTTGATAAGATTAAGGGCAAAGCATGTACTGGACAAAAAAAACTAGTAATAAACCAAGGATACCTCAAATACAATATAACAATTCTCACGTGGAGAACTGCATGAGTTTCATCAAGTGTATATTGTTAAGAGTCTCTGCAGACATGTGCTTGTAAGTAAATGTAATTTAATGTACATTCCAGCAGAATAATGAACAATTAAAAGTCACATTTCCAGAGTTAATGGCATCATCTTGTGTTTGTTCTTGCACAGAAGCAAAAGGAGGAGAGGGACAAAACATGAGAGGTCAGCAAACTCCCCACATCCCAATGATGAAACAACATGAAACATTTAAAGGGTTTCTCTGTGACTTTGTTTGACATTCTCTATCCAGACCAAATATCTACCAGCAGCCTGATTAGGGGGAAAGATTTTAGATTGATTTACATCATACTTAAAAGACATTAAATTTGAATAAACAGCTTGAGCACTGCTTAGTTTTTTACCTGATTTTAAAGATGTGAGTGATAGCAAGGCAGACAGACCGAAACAGCTAGATAGGGATACAAAAACAGACACAATGGATAAACTCCCTTCCAAGACTAAGACTAAGATAAACAAGCTGAAAATGCTTAAGCTTCAGTCGGTTTCTGAACAAATATTCTTCCTTGCGCTTTGCATTATATCAAGCTGCAGGTGAGAGGTAGAAATAATTATGCCACTGCAGTATTAAGAAATATATCAATAATTAATTGTATAAACAACATTAAAAATTCCTCTCTGCATGCAACAGTGTGATGTACAGTGCATAGACAGGCTGCAATCTGAAGCACAATAGGGAACCTCTCAGAAATAAGTGGGACCTTGTTGAGTCTGAGAGCTACATTTGTGGACATATATCTTTGTCAGAAAAAGATAAAGTATTCCCCTTCAAGAATCTGCTTAGCTTTCTTATTCTACAGCAGACAATTAGGGTTTGTTTCCTGGAGAGCTTTAAACCACATCATCAAATCATTTCAGACCAATTTAATGCAGAAAAAAGATAAAGCGTTTTAAAGGTATAACTGTTTTATTCTATATTAATTATGATTTTAAATGTGTAAAACGGAGAATAAGTAGACATTTTTTGTCATTGTTCAGGATATGACTTCTAGGCTTTTGTAATTAAATAATGAGTGCATCCATCAAACACTTTTTTTTTTTTAATGTAGATGCTATTCTGCACCATTTAACCGAATTAAATAAAATATGCCTAAGCATCAGCATATAATTGTGGTCTTTTTAATTAGACCCCCAACTTGCTTGTTTTTGTCTGCTGCCATCTCGTGGTTAAAAAAAACAAGCACAGCATGATAAGAGGGAAAAAAGTACATGTTCCAACTTCTAAGTTTGTCACTTCTGAATGTCCTTGAAATACCTCACAGATTTGTTGACTCACAATGGCTGGAAGAGATTTCATAGCGTAATGTCTGCTGGACTTTCTCACTGGGCTTGTAGGAGGCTGAAGTGTCGAAATGTGAGATAATGAAAGCAATCCCGCTGTTCAGACTGCTTGTTCAACACACTTCAAATATCAACATGTAAGTCATCACATAAAATAAAAGACTTTGTGCACTTAAAGCAATCCCTCAATGTAAAAACGAATCTTAAGCACAATTTAGCAGATAATTAAGTATAAAGCAAATAATACTTATAGACCATAATTGGTTCAAAATAAAATCTCAAAATTGTGACAAGCCTTTATATATTTTTTACCACTTTACTCTGATAACCCTTTCTTCCCCTACCCACCTGTGTATAATGAAATTTCAGTCTGAATAAGGTGGTCATGTGAAGGCTGTATAAGTTTGGTAGTGAACATGAATGAACCAAATAGAAATACTAAGAGCAAAGGACACACCAAGCAGGTCATAATTAAAGTTGTGTTTACATATAAATCAGGGTAAGGTGATAAAACTGATAAAGTATGCAGTGATTATCTAAACGGTTGTTGTAGGAGGTACAGAAAACATGTGGGAAAAGGTGTTCTGTCTCATCCAATGAGACCAACTTGTAAGGATTTTTACAAGTTTTGGCCTTCACACAAAACTAACACTTCACATTACTCTGCACTTATCATCATCACCATGAAATATAGCAGCAACAGCATCATGCTGTGTGGATACATTTCCTTAGCTAAAAAAATCACAAACAATAGAGGAACACATGCTAGCTACTTATCTTCTTTCATTTAAAGATTTAAAGATAGTCCTTGTACCAATTATTTATTCTTGAATTTCAAAAATTCTCAGTAATCAAACATTTCTAAAATCAACATCACCTCAGGATCAGTTGTTTAACCAGAACAACTCCTAGATCAAATTCTACTACTAATACTATTTAGCTACTTTCTTTTACCTCTTATTAATGTACTTATGAACATATCTACAAGTTTGCAAAATTGAATGAAAGCAGCTTAAACATTACTCATTCTTACAATGAAGACGGCTTAAAGTACATTCATGGGCTCAGTCTTTGTATCCATTTCTGTCAACACCTTTGAGCTGACCACTAAAGTTTTGATTGAGGTCACTTGGTTCAGGTAACACTGAGCTGAGGTGCAGTGGTAGGACTGCCAGGGCTTTGAGTGTGAGCCATGCATATCCCAGTATGCACACTGCTTTTGGTCTAAACTACCTCAAAGGAATCAGCAATGCTTAATGGAGTTGCTAATTACCTGCCCTGAATTTGAGGAATTAAGAAATGACGAGAGAGACGGGATGAGAAACAATGCAGTTTTCCTTCCGTAAATACCAGACCAATTATTTAATGCCTTTGAAAACAGGAACAGTTATGTCACAAGTGAGCAACTGTAGCATTGCAGTCGGATGCCTCTGAGATGACTAAAGGACATAGGAGTCTGCTCAGGCTTTTTGCCAAACAAAGGTAAGTGATAGTTGTGTACAGGGCATAACATGTATTGTGTGTGTGTGTGTGTGTGTGTGTGTGTGTGTGTGTGTGTGCGTGCGTGTGTGTGTGTGTGTGTGTGTCTGTGTGTGTGTGTGTGTGTGTGTGTGTGTGTGTGTGTGTGAGCCTGGGTGCATAGGCCTGTTTCATGATACTTTTAAGCAAA
>JAUZNJ010038221.1:0-11160 GCA_034780135.1 Jordanella pulchra
TCAGTGTAAAAAGGTCTTAAAACAATATTATCATTTATCGCAATAACTTTTTGAGACAATTAATCGTTCAGCAAAATTTGCTATCGTGACAGGCCTACTCCCAAGTATTCACCTAACCAACCTCTGAGGCTGTTACAGAGCAGCTGGATTACTACTGGGATTAGATTACACACAGGTGGACTCTATTTAGTCAATAGCAATCATTAGGCAACTTCTAAAGGCATTAGTTGCATTCAGAGAGAAGGGGTCTAAGTTCTTTTCTTTGAATAATTTTAAAAGTGTTTTCAACCATGTATAGTTTTCTTTTTACTTCGCGATAGTATACCACGTTTTGTTGGTCTTTCACATAAGATTCTAATAGAATATAATTATTTCTGTTTATAATCAGACAAATGTGGAAAAGTTTAAGGCGAGCCACTGTAGCATAAATGTCTTTTTTTTTACCTCCAATGATGCAGTTAAGCAGCGGCAAAGTCAAAATAACTGTGTCCTTAATATTGCAGAGGAAAAAGAACAAACCAAAACACCATGATTTCCCTTTGTGCTTTTTTTTTTGTCTGAGGAGGATCCTTGGTTTGATTTTTGGAAGTTATGTTCTGAACTGTGGATGTCCCTTAAACACTTGCCATAGGTTGCACAGTTACAGGTTCAGAATACCCAAAATACAGCGCATACGAGCATGTTGAGGCATTGTCCTCGGTTTATGAGCCAACGGCATTTTTGGAACTCTGTGTTTGGAACAACTTTGTTTGTCATTACTTGGTGACACAGAAAATGAGACTAGTTTTATAGCAGCATCAGATTCTGTGATAAGTTGTCTTATCATGAGCTGAAAGCAGATTTTTCGGCGCATTATGGGATATGTTTGTGTGATCGTAGTAAGCTCCTTATACCTTATGGGCGGGTGGTTGAAAATAGGCAGGAAATGATTTTGGCTCAAGCCTGATATGTCTGGACAACACATTAGTTTAGCTAGTTGTGCTTTGAAAGCTCTGGATGGGAGCACCATGTCAGTTTCACTCTGCAGCACTGCAGAGTTTCGGAGCCGCGCCCTCGCAGTTAATGAAGCTGTAATCTGATTCAATTTTCCTGTGTTCAGATGCTGCTTTCTGAACTTTCTGTGGAATGTATTTTGTCTCAGCAGAAGTTTCTTTTAGCTCCTTTTGTAATCCCTTTTATCCTGCAGGAGAAGCTGGCGCCTGTGTTTTCACAGCCCAGGATGGTTGACTTTGGCCCTCGTTCCCCAATGGTTAACCCAGGCTAGCTCTATGTCATGTCAGCAGCCAAATGTTCAATCCAAGAACCCTATATTCCCCAACAAAGACCAATTACTTCTCCCCCTAATCGGCCCCCTGTCTGTAGCCCCCAGCCAGCACAATAAGCCTCTCCCTGCTTGTCTGCAGCCAGTCAAAGAAGCAGTGACGCCCCCTTCGTGCTGCGTGGCCAATGAATTTCAGCCTGGGGCACACCTTTCACTCAGTCTTGTTTTTCTGTCTCGGCTGGTTTAAAAAGAGTTCTCTGCTAATATTGGGTTTTTGTTTTCTTCCATGTTCTGAGTTGTTTCAGAAACTGACTTGAAAATAAAAGGACTTTTTTGTGATTTTTCTGTGGATTTATTTATTTATTTATATATTTTTTGAGGTGAGTCATTCAGATTTTACTTCAATACCAAAGTATGATTTTTCTTTTTCTTTTTTTTTTACACCAGCAGGAAATCAGGTCCAGATTTTTGGTTTGGAATTTAGCTATTTGATCTCTGTGTTTTGTCTTGAGTCTCTACATTGACTAGATTGTTATCATAGCTTCTTTGGGTATGCAGCCAGCTGCAGCTTGGTGTCAGATGTTAGTGGTGTTTTTAACTGTCTGTTGATGATGTGACATTTAGCTCAACTGTGAGTGTCTAGGAGGCATCCATGTACTCTGATATGACAAAACGTCACATTCTTGCTACCTGTCAGTGTTTTTCACTGCTTATTAAGGTCTTTAGTTGTTGTTTTTTTTTTCTTACAGCTGTTTTATGACTGCATGTTAGAATAATGTGAAAGGAAAGGGGGGGAAGTGGTTAGCTTTGGGTGGAGCCGTGCATGTGGAAAACTTGGATGTCAAGCTTCAGAGGTCTGTTTTTAATCTGGACCTCTGCTCATTGATGCAGAGGAAAGGCCTAAAGCATGTTTGTTTTGTTTTCTGTTGAAACCATGTTTATACAGTGAACTGTCTAAAGCTGAGGTACAGTTCAGCCAAAAAACTCCCAACAGAGATGAAAGTCAAGCTGAGAAAACCTCACTTTTTATTTTATCCTTTTTATCACGAGGCACTATTGAATGTCTTTACACTCTGTGGTCTTTCCAAGATTTTTCACGAGAAACCAATTAATCAGGTTTAAATCCTAGGTACAAAACGGTAACATTTCTCTCTATTTATCATTAGAGCTGTTGTTTGTAAGTTTAAAAACACAAAGATATCAAAGGTTGGACATTGGTATAGTATTTAAAGTAAAATGTTGTATAGTTAATTGTCTTATCTGATTTCTTTTTTTATCTGTATGTTGTATTTTTTATATTACTTTTAAACATTTTATCCTCATTATCTAAAATTTGAGGTAGGGTTGGGTAATATGATTTTATTTTTTATGTTTTATCCCAAGCAAATCAAATTAGTCATTTTTTTCTTCATCTCCCTTAAGTTTTTTTTATAAAAATGACAAATGACAGGCAGTGCTTTGAAATTAAGCTTTTAAGAGTAAACATCTTGGGACAGATGTGATGAACTGATGTCACTCTGAGCTATGAAAGCCAAAGGAATGCTGCAGTGGGAAAAAAAAATCAAAATTTTCTAAAAAATAAATCTTTATGAACAAGAAATTGTATTAATTTATCAAATCAATTAATCACACGGCCCTAATTTAAGGTCAGTGCCAGGTCACTATTGTTAAAAATATTTTATTTAAAAAAAGAAAAATAAAAACTGGAATTTAATTATCGTGGACAAGCTTCATGCTTTAAAACATGCTTAAGTCCTGCACATATTTTACCATTAAAATCGGTCCTCGTTGACCCTCCTCAAAAGGCGTCGCTTTTCGTAAACTACAACCTTATTCCAGCGCAGCTGTTGTATTTGCTACAGGATCATCACACAACACGTGCATGTTTATGGCTAACTCTCTAGGTATTTTCATGAGAGTGGCAACAGGTTGGACAGGCTGTCAGGTTTCGCTGACTGTTTCTGAGTGATTAGATGTCATCAACAAGACACCAAACCACACCTGGCCTGACAGGAGAAATCCTGTCTGACTGGTTTAGCAAACACCCATGCTTACCTATAGCTTTTAATGCACAGCTCCTATGTGAAGGACATGCTGTTCTTTTTTATTTCTTTTTTTTGTACAACAAAAGCTTGCTTTAAAGTGATGTTCACTATTGTTTAATGATTGCAGCTTCCTTTTAACATTGAAAACCAAAGGCTTCTTGTTTCTTATCTAATGCCTGAGTGGAGTCAGGTTTGGCCTCCTATCTCCAGTCTGTAGTAACCTTTGATCTTTTGCTCATTTTTTCTCTCTCCAGTAGTTCCAGCTCTGATTTCGCCATGCAAAGATTTGATCGGGACTCGGAGGTGTACAAGATGATCCAGGAGAACAAGGAGTCTCGTGCAGCACCTCGTCAGTCCAGCACCTTTAAAATGCTGCAAGAAGTCCTGGAAGCTGATGAAAAAGGTTTGGTTTGTTTTAGACTCTTAAAGATGAGAAAATAAGATCCATCCCCTAATAGATACCATTTAAAAACAGAGAAAAAAAACACAACAGAAAAAAAGAAAATGTCTGAAACACAGAGGGATTACTTAACCAGGTAAAAGGCAGGTTGATGCCGTTTAGAATTTAAATTAAACTACACTGCCAAGATATATTTTCAAGAGTTTGTGAATTCACAAATCTCATGACAGTTGATCTTGCTTACAAGGTAAAGGATCACTTGCTCAGTTGGGATTTGTATTAGTCAGGAGAAATTTTCTCTTTAAACTTTGATGTGAAAAAAAAAACCCAAAATAAATGGAAAGGTTTTAATTGTCAGATCATCGTTTTAACAACTCTTTCAATGTCTGTTTGTCTTCAGAGGCAGCCCTGCGGTTCCCAGGGAAGCTTTCCCCCAACGCCCCAAAACAAAGTACATCTGTTGGAGGAGTCAGCAAACAGCACACCTGTGAGAAATGTGGCACAAGCATTGTGTAAGTCCTCCTGCAGTTCTTTATCGTAACACGTTGTTTCCAATCCCATAAAAGAAGAGTGTGACACAGAACATAAGGAAATGAAATAAAAAAAAGAATTTCGTGCTTGTTAGAAATTATTCAGATGGGGTCAAATCTATAGAAGCTTAAATATGAAGTTCCACTGACATGTGAATGAATATCCCCTAGCAGGATGCTAAACTGGACTATTTGGAGACATAAATACATTTATTGCTTAATTCTGGATATTTGAAAATCATTCCTATAAGAAAGGGTGGAGTTTAGTTACTTATAAGTTAGTTGGTTTCCTGTCAAAAATGAAACTTTTAACTAATGCTGTCATCATTAACTCAAAGAAAATAACTAACTGGAACTGTTATAAGATTTTACAAAAGCGATGAAAGCGACCTGAGTTTAAGAGAAAATGTGCTACATTTTCGCTTGTCTTCATCATAATGCATTAATATGAGATCTAGTTTCTAGTTACTGTGTTTAATTTTTCCCTGTACCGTATTACACCAGCAGATGATTTTTTTTTTCAGTCTTTTCCCAGTAGGTGTGCCGTTTTATAGAAAAGGTTGAAACTGTAACTGAAACCATCAATTTTCAAAAAAATACAACTAAACAAATACTTAAAATAAAATCAAACTAAAATAGAGTTGAAAATCAGAAGTAAAATCTAAATAAAATAAAAATTAGTGAAAATTTCAAACCTATTTAAACCTCCCTTCAAATGATAATCCATAAGTTATTTAATATACAATTTAATTAGCTTTATATTGCCCTGGTTTCTCTGCCGTACATTTGGAGTCATGCGCTTAAAGTTTTATCCATCAAACAGTTTAAGCTTAAACTTTGTGCAGTGCATCAGTACACTTTCCAGCTAAATTGTCACCCTGCATAATGCTGCCACCACCCTACCTGATGGTTAGGGTTCAAATATTTACCTCAACTACTCTGCAACAATTTTGTTGCTAAATCCTTTAATCATTTTAATCAGAACGATAAATATTTTCTCTAAAATCCATTTACAGCTACTGATTGAAGTTGAGCTTGAAAGTTTTCACTTTGGATCAGGGGTTTATTTCATGTTTGCCATATTCTTTCTCTTGTTGTGAATCATTTCATCATTAACAGCTACCAGCTCATGGCAAATTAGAGCTTTGATGGTTCCTGAATGTGTTCAGTTCATCACTTCTGACTGGCAGTTCAGTTGTTCTCTCAGATAAAAAGGCTTCATTCAAAGTCTAAAAGCTGCCTCCCTGTGAAGGTGTTTTAGCAACATCCAGTTTTAATTGAGCTTGAGCCTTGATGCATCAATCCTTTAAATCTTTGTTTTCCTTTATCAGAACTCACAGTTTGGACTGAAGCATCTGATCCACAGCTCAATGCAGCCACATTTTTCTTAAGACTTGTCTTAGACAACCTGAAGCATTCTACAGTGAACCCTCGCTATAACGCGGTTCATCTTTCACGGTCTCGCTGCTTTACGGATTTGCATCATGTATTGTGTTCTGTATTCTGATTGGCTAAACAGTCTCTCTGCTTCTTCTCTACCTGTGTGTCAAGAAGATTGTGGTTTAATATGTAAACACAGGCTTTAGAAGAATAAAATGGTACAGAGTCCGGATGCAGCGGCTCAGTCAGAGGAGTAGTGAAATACACGCCTTCTGTACTTTGTATTTTTTCATAACCATTTTTCATTTTCTCCTGTTCCAATCCAATGACTCGGGTCGCGGTGGGACGGCGCTAATCTCCGCAATTTAAAGCCTTCAGTTCGTATTGATGATTAAAATTATTAATTGACATTACAGTTATTTGTAAAAAAATAAAAATAAAAAAAACCCCAACAACCTCTATTCAGTACTTTTATTTGTGGGTGTGTAGAAAGGTTCTTTTTTCTTTGGTTTCAATGTATTATGGAGTATTTAATTGTATAATAAATGCATAAAAAAAAAAAAAGATTTCGCCTCTCATGGGGTCTTGTTGGAACATTACCCAGGGTTCACTGTCTTCAGCTCAGTTGAAGCATAGGTACTATCCTTATTGTGTTTGCAGCTAAAACAGTATTTTGAAAAGAAAGGGCTATTTTTGCATAATGATTTGCAATAAAGTTTAACTACTGAATGGAACTGCTTTAAGAAAGTAGCCTTTTTTCAAGCATTTTTTTTGGTAAGTCTGGAGATAAAATCAACAACAACATCATGATTATTATGAAATAAGCAGCATAAAAATGATGAGGTTTTTAGGCCGTATCTCCCATCCTTAAACTATGATTTAAATCCAGTCCTATAGAAAGGAGCTCATTAAAGAAGAAAAAAAACTTGAGGATTGTAAAAGTTACAAAATGCACAATAATTGAAAGTTTGGCACCATGTAGTCTTCAAAGTTCTTTCCTGTCATTACTTCTATCACTCTATCACTAATATAAGAAGAACTGTACAAATGTATCATTAAAAGCCAAGCAATCAGAGAAAATTAGACGGACAATGTTAGAATTTGTAAATATTTGACATGTCTCTCCCCCACAGGACACAGGCGGTGCGAATCTCTGACAACTGCTTCCGTCACCCTGAGTGCTACACTTGCACGGATTGTGGCCTTAACCTGAAGATGAGAGGTCACTTCTGGAGTGGAGACACAATGTATTGTGAGAAGCATGCCAAGGAGAGGTATCAGAGCCTAGCCAACTCCTATCAGACCCCCGTCTCCCCCCGCCAGTGAGTCGGCCCCTCCTCATCGGGTCCACCATGCAGAGTGCTGCTGCCCGCCGGAAACGCCACCTCATCTGACTTGCTGATACACCTTGAAAAATAATCTTGGGGGATAGACATTTCATTCCTTTCTGATCTTTAATCAAGTATTGCAATTTTATAATATACATTTTTTCGCTTTAATTTGTTGTCTGCTAAGAAATTTGCTGTTTTTCCACTATATGGTTCATTCTTTATGGTCTCTAAAAGTCATTCTATGAGGTCACATTAACATAGCACAAATTTTGCTTTGAAAAAGTTAAATGGAAGGACGACCACCATCTGAATTTTCTGAGGACAAAAAGGGACCAATAAATATTCATCTCTGCATGCTGCATTGAAGTTGCTCAGTATGTTGCTGTGTGTGAGAGTGGGTATGAGTGTGAATACATGCTTACACATGTGGAGAAGTGGCTTCTGCGTGGCTTTATTTCTGTGTGTATGATTGTGTGGGTTTGCACATGAGAAAGACGGAAAAAGATGGTGGCCAAGTTTTTGGAGTTTTGGAGAGCAGTAGATTCAGGCAATAAAGCCTCTGGAATTTATCTGTAGTTTTTTGTTTTGTAAAATAAATCGATAAGAAATGGTAAAGGGGAGAAAATGTTGAATTGTTTGGCTTTTTTGTTAATTCGAGGGACAAGATATCCATTCAGTATATAAATATTTTTGATATTTTTGTGATGATTGTTACAAAATAGATCATATAAAATGCATATTGTATGCACGGGACAATACGTGTGATGAGTTATGATGCAGAATATGTCCATTTCTAGCAGTACTCAGATGTGGACTTTAATCTTCACTCTTTTTTTGTGGAATATAATAAACTTGCACAGCCTGAAGCCTCTCCTGACTGTTTAAATATTTATTTTAAAAATATGAACAATCTCCTGCCTCATCTTTTTTATTGAAGTCATTTAAAAAAAATATTTCTCCAGCCTGCTTCAGATCACAGCTGGAAACATTCTGTATCATGTCGAAATTCAATACACCGACTTTAGATTTTGTTTCATCTTACTAGTAAAGCAAAACTGTATCCAATAGCAAGCAGCCATTATCAGGCGGTGGTATTTTGTTTTGTTTTTTTATTATTCAAAAGATTTGCAACATTTATCACATGTAAAAACACTGACTTTCTCATACTAACTTTAAGAATTTCTATTTTCTGTTTGACCCTAAATAGACATGAAACAAATATCTTTCAAATTTAGAAAACATATTTATGGAGACCTCTATGTAAGAAGGGCCTCAGAGCGGCAGGTGAACTGTATAACCTCCGTTATATTAGGGTAGGGTTGGTGAAATTGATGTTGGGTTTATGGAGGAGAACTCGGACAAGTTAGAGTAAGATCTGGTCTTATTTCACCTCCTACTGCTGAATAAATATTGATTACGTCAAACAGTGTTATCTGTTTTCCTGCTAAGTTTTACTACAAAAGAATGCTCGCTTTAATAAAACGGTTGTGCAGTTCTGCTTTTTTACCACAAGGGGGCGGTTTAACTACAGTTTTGAATACATACTTTTTCCCGTGTGCAAACTGAGGAAAAAGTTTGCAGAGGCAAAGCCATTGCAGCAAATCATTAAATCCTATTTAAAATTTCAACAGATGGTGACGTTTATAACTTGTTGAAGTTTTTTGTTTAACTTTTTTGGAGAGAGGTTATGATTGTATATTTCTAATGCTTAATTTAGCCCAACGTTTAATTTGTACTTGTACATTTTTTTTTATCTTTGTCATATAGAGAAGGTAGATATTTCTACCACAAATGTAACAATTGTTTGATATCATAAAAATATGTGACAAAATTTCCTTGTTGATTTTATGCAAGGGAGAATTGAACCAGTTCTGAAAGCAAAAATGGGTCTGACCTGGTAATAAGAACCTAATAAAATGGTGATTGTGACTAAAGAGCTGAGAGGGTCTGGACAGCTGTGCTGCATGAAACACCACTAGATGTCCCTGAGTTATCGGGTTAAAAACGGTCCTGACTGGAAATTTCTTTTTGTTTATCTTCCTGAAGAAACATAATACTGAGCTTTACCTCATCTCAGCAGGCACTTGGTCTGTTGCTCTGATTGGGTAGAAAACAGCATCATACTTTGATCAGATCCTCTTGACCATCTGGAAGAAAAAAAATCCCCAAACCATGCCTTTTATAAACCATCTTCTCTTATATTTGTGAAAATATTGCAAAACCTCCATCCAAATCAAATATTAACCCAGTTAGTTTTCTTTTCTTTTTTTTTTTGCACCTCCAACCCTCTTTTTTTCTTTTCACCTCCCTCTCTCCTTGTGTTCTCAGCTTTTCCCTTTCTTCACCTGGAATGGAGACCAGATGTGGTGCAGAGAAAGAAGAGCTTGCTTTGCTATATGTGGGGGTGGGGGGGTGTGCTGCAGAGAAAATGTTTGAACGACATAAAAGTTTGTCTGGATGCCATTAAGTACAATTTGATGTAATGTGTAGTTTGGGACGTAAAGTTTAAAATGGAAACTGTGCGCTCCAGATGAGAGAGATTTGAGCCTTGTGGGGCTGGAGGGGGGAAGGGGGGGGAGGGGTGTTGTACTTGAAGCCTTCTTTAACAGCTTGGATAAACAGCCCTCTGTTTCATTACAGAACAGGCGCCCATCGACTCCTTGTGCTTTCTTTCAGGGACCTTGCTGGTTGTCTGAGGCTGCTCCAGAGTACAGTATCACATACAGGAATAACAAACCGGGGGTCTGCTGCAGGGGTCAGAGCACAGTGCACTATTATATACTGCCAGGCTGCTTGCATGACTGAGGAACCTGCAGTTTGAATGTGTCAGTGAACACATGTCAAGCCCAATTGCAAGAAGTTGCTTTTCTTTTTTTTTTTTTTTTTTTGGAAAAGCTTTCCTGCTGCACCGTCTCATATTGAAATGCTCTACAGATTTGAATCGCCACAGTCTCCATCCTCCCGGGCCTCTCATATATCAAAAAGTATTTTTAAAACAGAAATAACCTAAATAACCTACTGTATTTTGGGAGCTTTTCATGCACACAGCTAGAGAATAAACGAACCACAGACCGAAGCAAAGGAAAGTAAGAGGGGCTCAATTTAAAAAAACAAAAAAAAACAAAACATCAAAAGATTGATGTTTGAGCATATTATTTTTTTCTTTCAAAGTAAGCCCCAGACTAAATCAAAGCATTGTAAGCCCATATACTCCCCAACTCTTACAACATAAACAACATATGGTATGCAAAGAGCAACACTCTCAATCTCAGTCACCTTTGAAACATTTATGTTTGGTTCCAGCTCGGCATGTTTAAAGTGGACAAAAACCCATTTTGTCCCACTGCATTACTTTATGTAGCTGCGGTGATTGATGCAAACAAGCTTGGATTAAGTGCATTGTTACCATGATAAACTTACTGCTGTCTATGGCTTTCAGTGGTATAGAAGAAGAGAAACTTGGTGGAAGAAAAATGCAAACAAGTATGTTGGCAAACATTCCAGGTGGGCTTGTGGTGAAGGAAAGATTAATTATAAGGGACTTCTATCCTGGGGGCATAAATATAATGCAAAACAGAGCACTTTATCTTAGTCAACCTTCAGAATGGGAAAGATGATAGACCATCATCAGGAGCTGGCTCAAGAAAATAGCAACTCAATCACTCTTCCCTATTTTGAGAATTAGTGTAATTAGTGGGAATGTTTAAGACAACAAACTACGCTGAACCAGCAGACTTTTTTTATTTTTTATTTTTTACCAACAGAGACTGATAGTGATATTTAAGGTAAGAAGAAAACCTCCAGATATCGACATCCATTAGGAGGAGATCATTCCAGCACATATGGTCAAATCAACACAGAACTGTTGTCCTTTCATACTCCATACCTGTTCATTCATACAGCAAAGGGGGGGCTGGATGGATATAGTGCTCAATAAAAAAAAATGCAAGATACTCCTGAGACAGGTGATGATAACATTTCAGTGCAATACACCAGAGTCTGAACACTGATTTATTAACAATTTAAAGAGTCCAAGTAACAACATGCGTGTTTTTAGACGGTAGGAGGAACCCAGAGAGGACCCATGCATGCACTGGCTGAACATGCAGACCCAGGGGTTTCCTGCTTTTAGACTTAGAGACTTAGACTTAGACTTGACTTTATTAATCCCTTGGGATTACTCCCTTTGGGAAATTGTATTTCCAGTAGCAGG
>JAUZNJ010038222.1:0-35503 GCA_034780135.1 Jordanella pulchra
GCCTCTCTCATCTTTTTAAGTGGGAGAACTTGCACAATTGGTGACTGACTAAATACTTATTTTCCCCACTGTATATAGTAACAGCAGCTTCCAGTTCCAGGTTGACTTTATGAACTTATTTTGTGGCTTACTAACTGAGGAGGGGTAAGCCAGGAGAAATGTTATTGGAGTTCAGTAGATTAGAGACTTAACAAAGTGAGACCTTATAGAGCAGGATTGGGCAATCCCAGTTCCCGAGAGTCGGTATTCTACAACATTTAGATGTGTCTTTGGTTCAACACACATGAATCAAGTAATTAAATGATTGGGTGGACTCAGGATGAACTGACTGCATACTGAGGTAACTAAGCCATTTGATTCAGGTGTATTGGACCAACGGTGAATCTAAAAGTTGCAGAATACTGACCATCAGGAACTGGAATTGCCCACCCCTGTTATAGAGGTGTATTTAAAAGTGATCCATCATTATCTTAATCTGCTGGTAATTCACCACAAAGATTAATAAACATGGATGACAAGACTTGGCTGTACTCGGCTATCAGCACCTTCAATTCTCCTAACAACTTCCTCTAGAGTACCTTACATCATATGAGTGAACCATAGACTTGATGTGCTTTTCTCACTTATATATATATATAAGTGAAAAATATATATGTGTGTGTGTGTGTGTGTGGGGAGGGGGGGGGGGTATTTTACTTATGAGGGTCAAACTGCACTACAGAAATGAAACTACTTATAGCAACTGTGATAAACTCTTTAGACTTGCCTTTCTAGGCCCTTACTTATTTCCCAGTCAGCACATCTTAGATTATTCAACATATTTGTATTTTCTGAACCTGGAAACATATGGTTTAAAGAATTATCTTTTTGGTTTTGTTTAGGCTCACAGTGAAAATGTTGTGACTATTTTTCCCCCTTTCCTAGCTAAGACCAGCAGTGCCTCCGCCACCTAAGGTAACACCATCTAAGGAGTTAAAAACAGAGAACATCATCAACCTGTTTGATGCTGCAGCAACTCCTGATATCAGTGTCACCTCTCCTACAGAGGTAAGTGAGCAGTTGCTCTCAATAAACTGTGTAACAACCCTTTAACGTCCCCATTTCCAGATCAAAACCTCTCACCATTATTTTCTGGTCTCTTAAAAACTTCTGTTCTATTCTATTCTATTCAGTCTCATAAATGTTGTCTTCTATTTATCTTGGACCGGGTCGCAGGGGCAGCAGTCTAGACAGATACTCCCAGACTTCCCTCTCCCAAGACACCTCCTCCACCTTTGCTGGGGGGGGAGTCGAAGACACTCCCAGACTAGCCAAGAGACATAGTTAGTCCCTCCAGCATGTCCAGGGCTGTCTCCTGGAATTCTTCCTGGAATGCCAGGGACAGCGAGCTCCTTACCCTGTCTCTAAGGGAGTGCCGAGTCCCCCTGTAGTAAAAGCTCATTTGAGCTGATTATATTTGGCATCTTGTTATTTCTTCAGTGATCCAGATGGCCATAGGTAAGGGCAGGAACATACACTGAACTTTAAATGGAGAGCTTTGCCTTTTGGTTTACCTCCCTCTTCACCACAGACCGGTATAGCGTCCGCATTAAAGCAGCAGCTGTGCCGATCTGTCTATCAATCTCTGGATCTATTCTCCCCTCACTTGTGAACAGGAGCCTAAGATGATTGAACCCCTTCACTTGACGGAGGAACTCTACTCAAACCTGAATGGGTCAAGCCATTTTGTTCCAGTTGAGAACCATCACCCCAGACTAGGAGGAGCTGATTTTCCTCCAGGTCGCTTTGTACTGAGCCACAAAGCACCCCAGTACATGCTGTAGCCCTGGGCAGGAGAGAGCTAGCTGAACCACCTGCAAATAGCAGGGGGAAATCTGCTGGTCACCAAACCAGTGCCCCTGTGAACCTTGGCTGCACCTGAAAATCCTGTTAATAAAGGTTATGAACTGGACCAGTGAGAAAGGGCAGCCTTGCTAGAGCCAACATGTACTTGGAACAGGCCCAATTTAATGCCAACAATATGGACCAAACTCTTGTGCATTCACTAGATGGCCCCAAGTGAATGATGAATTAATCATAACCAGGCCTAGCTCCACCATACCAGGCAACATGGAATGCCTCTGTTTTGTTATTATGATAAGGATTTCTTGAACTGCTCTTTTTCTGAACTGTCCCCCAGAACCTGTTAGCCTTGAGGCATTTAAGCCCCCAACAGCAAAGAGGGTTCTATTCTATTCTATTCTATTCTATTCTATTCTATTCTATTCCCCTAACTAAATGAATTTGGCCACAATTAGCCATTGATTGCTCATGTTCCTGTCATTGTCAGTTTGACAGTCCTGCAGTCAGCAACCTGTTGGATATGGACCTGGACTCTTTCAGTGAAGCAACCAAAATCCCCACAATATCTCAGGTGGACCATTCTTGGCATGAACATAGTGATCTTGGAGACCTCTGCTTTAAGATGTATCAGCCTTTACAAGAGATTTCACAGTCTATTCAGAATTCCTTAAATTTCCTTTTGCAGTATTTTTGATGGACTTGTCTGACCTCAAATTGATTTTCCCATTAAAATTTTAAGCTGAATAAAATGTATTAAATTGTAATAAATAACACACACTACATTTTTCCTACCTTTAAATCTGCTCAAATAAGTTTTCTATGTCTGAATAAAATGTGAAATCACTGGATAATCTTGGCACAGTCTGAGGTTTTGCCTGCTATGCTTTTTTCCAAATAGATTTAGCCTGAAGCGGATGATGGCATGATGATCTTCATAGATCTGCTTCTAGTCACTTCTTCTTTCTGCTTTGGCAGTATTTCCACAAACAACTTGTAGCATGAACTATAGACTGTAGCCTGTGGCGTTCTCTATAGTACGGGACAAATCTGAAGTTGCATCAAAATAACCTATTGGCCCTGGTTATCTACACTGCTCAAAAAATAAAGGAAGCACATAATAAAACACAATATAACTTTAATTAAATCAAACATCTGTGAAATCAAACTGTCCACTTAGGAAGCAACACTGCTCAACAATCAGTTTCCCACACTGTAGTGCAAATAGAATAGACAACAGGTGGAAATTTTTGGCAATTAACAAGACACACTCAATAAAGCAATGGTTCTGCAGGTGGGGATCACAGATCACTTGCTTTCTGGCTGATGTTTTGGTCACTTTGGATTGTTGGTGTTGCTTTCACACTCGTGGTTGCATGAAACAATTCACATAAGTGGCTCAGGTTGTGCAGCTCATCCAGGATGACATATCAATGCAAACTCTGGCAAGAAGGTTTGCAGTGTCTGTCAACGTAGTGTCCAGAGGCTGGAGATCTTTACAGATGAAAGCAGGTTCACGCTGAGCACATGTGAGGTTACAGAGTCTGGAGACGTTGTGGAGAGTGATCAGCTGCCTGCAACATCCTTTAGCATGACCGGTTTGAGAGTGGGTTAGTAATGTTGTGGGGGGCATTTCTTTTGGAGAGCCGCACAGCACTCCATGTGTTCCATGACTGCCATTAGGAACCGAGATGAGATCCTCAGACCCTTTATGAGATCATATGCTGGTGCGGTTGGCCCTGGGTTCCTCCTAATGCAGGAAGACCTCATGTCGCTGGAGTGGGTCAGCGGTTCCTGCAAGATGTTGTTATTTGAGTGTTCCCCTTAGTGTTTTGAGCAGTGTGTAACTGAAGTATATGTTTTGATAATCAAGGATGCTTACAGTTCTCCTTAGTCACATTGGTGCATTTCTCCCATCAACATTAACAACTTTATACAATTTAATTCAACCTCCACAACAATAAGTCACCTGTGCACATCATTGTAATGATTGATCATTTTCTCCTGTTTAAGGTTTAAGGCATAGGACCGAAATGATCCTGCTAGTGCCTTGATTGCAGCATGTGATAACATCACAGCAGAGTTTTGCATAGGGTGGATCAGCCACTCAATGAAAAAACCCTCTTACTGCACTAAAAGAAACGATATTTGATGTGATGTAGATGAAACCATGTGACAGACATAGAGGGACATCTGGATGTGTATGAGTAATTTAGAGTACCATGTATGTTTTATGTTCATTTCCAATATCTACTCCAATAATGTTTACAATTGTACACACCTCGACCCAAAAGGAGTTGTAAATGTGTTGTAAATAAGGTTGTGTTTTTGCACAATGATGAAAATGAATTAGAATTGCAAAGATCATACCTAATAAAAATATAAAAACAGACATTTACAAGGTCTTGTACTGAGTTACAGTGATTAAAGTGATGTGTAACTTTACGGCTGTCTTGAGGATTTTCAGGTACTTTCACCAAAATTAGACAAATTGGCAAAGGAAACCATTTACAGAGTAAAAGGTTATAATGAAAACATAGCAAAGACTTTTGACTATCTCATTCATTAGATGTCAGAACTATTCAACTTGATGAACACATTTTTGCAGGTTATCAACTAGGTTTTGAAGTTTGTAGTTATTGTTTGAATATTGCAATTTTTGTGCAAATGTAAATAGTGATGTGAGTAATACACCAAAGCAGCAGAGAAAAAAAGTTGCCTGTGGATTTGAGACAAGTTAAATACAAAATGAAAATCAATAGTAGATTTAAGAAATGTCTAGAAAGAAATATAAAACCTTGCCTTTAAATGGTGTACTACCCAAATAAATGACAGTAAAATGAATGATGGAACAGTCTAATGGGTTTATTGACTTATTAGGTATTTATAAGATGTAGCTTAGCTTAAAATGTTGACAATATTTTTGTTTACCTTTTTATTTTCAGGTGTGGGTACATTCTGCAAAGATTGAATGAATTTTTTTTTAGGATACGATGAAAATTTAGTAATCATCATTCTTAATTTTTATTATTAATTATAGTAGTAGTGGTAGTATAACCTTCATTTAACCACATTGATCACATTGAGTTATAAAGACAAAAAAACTTTTTTAAGAGAAACCTGACCAAGATTAGCAGCAGCTTACTAACATCAGCACAGTCATCATAAAACCACAAGTACAAGTCCATGGCAAATAAAAGAGGAAAATAAAAAGAATAAAATCTGCAAAAGTGAATTGGTACAAAGTACAAATCATTGTCTGTTATAGATAGTTACAAAAATAACTCGTGTTTAAACTTGTTGAGAGTGCCCCTAAAAATGTAAAGAGACCAAATCCTTCAACTTCAAGTCTTTGTGCTGCTGACTGTGGTCTTAGGGAGCAGTAGACGGGAAAGATTTTTTTTTTACCATGACCAACATGCCTGGTACTTATCTGAAACTCACACAACTTTAGATAAACCCCAGTGGATGTTTTAGTCTGGGAAGAACACAACAGTTTTCTAGTTTAAGAGGAAACTGAAAAAGAGAAAAAAAGTTTTCATTCGTATATTAAACTTAACACCGAAACACAAGAACATAAAACAAATCAGACAGTAGAATCAGCCAAAAAAGTATTTTCTGTGCTTCTCTGGATGATAATGAGAAGCCAAGGGAATATTTTGATTTTAACTAAAGACAAGTTTATAATAGTTTAAAATGTTAACTTTAGTTATGTGTTTTGCTTTAGAAAGCTTTGCTTGGAACACATTTTGCACAAAACACCTTTAGGTTTGTAATATTCAAGAAAATCATCTATGCTTGAGACCTACCTTAACTGCACCTTTTCTTCAGCTGGCAATCCAGTATTTGGGCTTGAATTGTAAAGCATGGTTCCTGCTGTGGAAGTTTCAGATCAGTGCTAGTTAAATAGAAGAGTCATTTAAATGATGTATTGTTTGTTTTTGTTCTACAGCCTGCTAACTGGGACTCAGTGGTAAGTATAGCTCAAGATGTCCCAAGGTTATCAGACAAATATAGAATTTTTCATATTTAAGATTTGAACATTTATGCATACAGTAACCATGAGCTTATAAAGCTTATTTACTGATACATGCATCACGCAAAACCCTTCTTCATTCTGTTTCTTTTGACTTTGTTCCTCTTAATACATCAACCAACTTACATGTTTCATTTTACTTTGTTTCCCAAGTTTGTTTGAGTGTTGTCTTTGTCTGCAGTGCTTGATGTGGCAACATAACACTGAAGATATTTCTGTGCAACACAAATTAAACTTGGGAGTTAGCCTGAGTCAATTCAGTTCCAAATTGACAGAGTATTGGTTGATTAATGACAAACATGTTAAACCAGTGAAATGGGTGTCTTTACATTTCATATGTGCATAATAAAATGCAGAATATATGATAGTTTTACACTCAGACAAATAAAAAATATACCCTTCTGTTTCTCTGTGGTGTGAAAAGAAATTTGTAACTGAATTATCTCCCTTCTTTTGTTTTCCTTTGTATCCTTGTGTGTTTACATGTTTTTGAAACCAAACATGTAGCACTACAGTTCATGTGACCTTAATGCTCACATGTGGCATACATTGATGGTGTTTGTTTTAAAAGCTTAGTGAAGTTGCTCAGTTGTTTTAAGTTGTTTTCCAATAATTAAAGAGCAGCTTCACCAAGCCCAGGGAGCCTTGTTACCATTAACTAACCTCTTTTCAAATCTCTGGCAATGTAAAAAAAATACTGGACTCCTATATATCAGAACATGAGGTGGGGAAATGTTCTGGGATGTTCTGATTATGCAAATGTACTAAAATCATACCGGTATGCAAATATTCTGGATTTTTTTCTGCTTGTTACTGCTTTCCTTCCTTATTTTCCTAACCTTTGATTATAACATTAACTGTAAAGGTTAATACTTTACATATGTTAATAGTTCTTAGATCCTCACAATCTTAGTTTCTGGTTATTCCATTATGATACCTTGTATGATCCTATTTTGAAATGCAAAACAGTTTTCTTTCTACATCAAAATACTGTAAGTTATATAGAATATTTTTGGTATAATTTCTTTTTAATACTTATGAATAACTATTTTTCAAGTATGTAAAGTATTAACCTCATTATTCTGTGTTAGATTTATTTTTTAACAGCCAAACCCATTTTGTGATTTATTAAAATATACAGTCATGTTTCCAAAAAGTTGTAAATCTGCATGAAATGAACATATTGTGGATAGTGTTTTTAATGTTTTGCCCTTCGTAGCTTAGAAATTTTATAGCACACCTAATATTGCTCACCAGCAATATAGCTATAAATTACAGATTTCTTTACCATTTTGTCTCGTAGTTGGAAGGCATAAAATTGCAAAAAGCGTTTTGTGAGTGGAGCAGAACACATATTCAAAGTTTTTTTATTGGTTTATTTATGTCCTGTTGCATGTAGAATTCAGTTTAATTCCCATTTTTCGAGAGTTGTTTTCTGTTTATTTTTACAGTATGAAGCAAAGCAGCAGTCTATAGGGGATACATATGTACCAATGTTTCTCTAAGTATATAAAAAATATGATTTAACTACAATAGTATACAATTTTTTTGGAAACAGAGCTATACCCCAACTGTAAACCCTTTAAAATTTCCTTTCATTCAAATTTCCTTACCTTCTCATTTATACGCTTGCAATTAACATTATTCAACCTTCAGCACAAATTAGTTTTTGGCATGATATACAAACTTGCAATTGCTTGCAATAAAAAAAAACAACAAAAGATTAACAATTTGCCTAGCGTTAGTAATATTTTCATCAGGTTGAATAATTTTAGTTGCAGTTTTCTTTGAAAATAGGATTTAATTTTGACTTTTGCATAAAATCTTTTCGCAAACGGTAAAGGATTTGATTACACTAATTTATCTGTTCAAGTGTTTAACTGCAAACTCTTAAAGGATGTTAGCAGCAATAAATTTGCTTTACATTGCTTGTCCTTACTTTGATATTTACTCAAATATCCCTCAAATGTGTGCAGAAAAAATAAAAATACATTTTATCTTTCCACTGCTTGATACCTGACCCTTACCCTTCAGCCTGAGGATACCAATATCCAGGAAGAAGACACTCAGAAGCACTATGACCCTGTTGCTGCTGCAACAGAGGCATGGGGTGATGATGGTACACAACCGATCCGCTATGATCCCATAGCAGCAGCCACAGAAGGCTGGGGTGATGATGGAACCCAACCCATTCGCTATGACCCTGTGGCTGCAGCCCAGGAGGGATGGGATGACAATGGGAGCCAGCCAGCTCAATATGATACTGTTGAAGAATCCCAGGAGGGATGGAGTGATGATGTAAACCAGCCAGTCAATGAGGAGTTAGCTGAAGCTGAAACACCTGCTGATGACGCTCCAGCTGATGTGGTTGAGGAGGACACCACCACAGCTGCTCCTGAGATGGATGAGAAAGAGGGTCAGGTAACTCAGGACATGAAAATGGAGAGATGCATCTGGACGAAAACATGGATGCATCGGCCATTGGCAAGGAGAATTGAGCATGCCGAAACTAAGTACATGTTTTTTTGTCTTTTTTTTGTGAATATATGGTGACATGGAGTATTTTAGGATGCATCTGGACCAGTTGCATAGATGCATCAATTGAGGTTGAAGATGTCAGAATGCAAAAAAATCCTGAGACATAGAAAAAAGACACATGATTGCTGACTGAACAGTGGATTTCTTCTTATTCTAAAAAGCTGTTGTGGAATAGATTTTTACATAAATTAGAAAAACATATTTTACTCTGTCTGGCAGTTTACCATGTAGACTTCTTGGCTTTTTTTGTCTGTTCCTGTTTTGTCTGCGTCTTCACTTGTTCATTATTTCTTCTCCTTTCTTGTTCTAACCAATTTCTCCTTTTGTAATCTCCTAATTCTGTTTCCTTTTCTGGTTTCAGGAGGAGTCTTTACCACCAGCTGCAGCATCTGGAGGAGAGGAAGCTGTGACAGAGGAAGTATGTTAAGAGCAATAAATCTGATTGAGTATAAAGGAGCGTTTTGGAATTTGGTGTAGTATTTCTAGAAAAACTTACTCTTTTTATAGTCGTAGTGCTAGAATGCTTTTAACATTTTGTGTTGTTTTTTTCGCTTAATTACCATAAAAATTAATGTTTTTTTGCTGTTACCTAATGTGTGAAGGAGTTTAATATAGAAAAGAGGCTAGCAGGATCAGATACTATATGTTTTAATTTATATTCTTTTAAAAAAACTGAGACAAAGAAATTCATAATTTATTTAAACATAAAATATCACTCTAAATATAAAGATCAAATTAAGAATTTAAAAAAACTAACCATATTAAGTTTTTGTGAAATTAGTTGGCCTTATAACAGAATGAAAAACAGCTGAAGCAGAAAATGGAGCTTCTAGGCACTGAGTGAAAGTAAGGACTGAATTGGGGGAGATAGAAGCTGGGAAAAAAAAAACTCCAAAAGAGACTAAATGAGACGGTTATCTTGATAACAAAAGTTAACATGGCTCACAGCAACAGTTTGCAAATAAAAAGGAAGCAAACAAAAAAGAAAAAAAAGCTAAGACTTGATGCGCTACATTAAGAATAGAGGACTCAACTCAAAACCAACCCTGACCCCATGGATCATTTCCTCGGGCTCACTGGGTCTGATCTCTGTTGTTTCACCACATAAATTTCCTGACACTAAACATTTGGCTTGTTGTTCTAAAATGAAAAGCTTAGAAAAAAAAGGATTTGAAGTATTAATCAATATACACTATACATCACAATTCTGTGTTATTTGGATTTAGGATCAAAAGAAACATTGTATGTCTTTTGTTTTACTTTTTTTTTTTAGAAAATGTTTCCTTTTACATGCCTTATCAGCAACACTTCTGTCTTTTTGTGTCTCATCCACAGACCCCTCCCAAAGCACCAGAATCAACAGGAGACTTACCAGAGGCTGTAGAAATGCCTCCTGGCTTCCTGTTTAAGGTAATAGGAAAAAAAAACTCAAATAATCCTTAAAATCCAATAAACAAAAACTAAATTTAAAAAACATACTGACATCAACTGTTGTGTTGAAAAGGTTCAAGTGATGCATGACTACGCTGCCAACGACACAGATGAACTTGAGATGAAGGCTGGTGATGTGGTGCTAGTAGTCACCTTCGATAATCCTGATGAACAGGTACATGAACCCAATACAACTAAAATATTTATTCAGTTGCAGTCAAAGTTCACATGTCCCCATTATTCTGATGAATCACTTCTGAGTATTTGTTATCAATCCAAACTAATCAGTGATTCAAAGATGAATAGTTATAAAATGCAGATCGCCAAAGCTTTTTTTTTCAGTAACTGTGCAACAGTCTGAACTTAACATGATTTTTTATTTTACAATGTCTCAAATATTATTTATATACTGACTTGCATACATTCAACTCCTCCCCTAAAAATAGATTTATTTGTAAATTGCATTTTAACCATATACCATTCTTAACCCTTTGTTATAATTTTGAAACGGATGGTTTCCAGGTGTTAATCCACCTTCAAGGAATTGCACTCTCAGTGCAGTTGTCGTCAATTATGATATAATTTTTGGATCATTGTCATTTATTTCATACTTTTGGATAAATGATGACCCATTTGTGACCATGTTTCAAATTTTAATCTGCTGATTTTTATCCATTTTGCAGAATGCAACTTTATCCCTGACAGAAAAAATGAATCCTACAGCATTATGCTGTCATTTCAGTTTGAAAGCCTCATATTGACACTTCTAAAAATAGCTTGTTTTCGTTTTCAAGCATATACATTTTTCTGCTGATTATAAAATATTTATCCACAGAAAATATCAAATAGATCCATACTGGTGTTTATTTATTTTAAAAAATGTTCAAATGAATAGTTTCAAAGCCATGATATTTGGTGGATATTGATGGTTGGTGTACCTAAGGTGATACTGGATATGTGTTAACTTACCCGAACAAAACAGCAGTTTTGTCTTTTGTGTGTGTTTGTTTATTTGTGTAGGATGATGGCTGGCTGATGGGACTAAAGCAGGAGGATTGGCAGCAGAACAAGGAAAAGGCCACAAAAGGAGTATTTCCTGAAAACTTCACACAGAGGCTGTGAATCAAGGGCAATTTCTTATGGTGTTACTCTGTTCCTCTTGCCTATTTCTGTCCTTCCCCTCTCTGCCCCCTCAACACTGTATCCTAACAAGGACTTTGGCCATATAAACAGAGCTGTGACAGCCCTGGATGACGTCATGCATTTCTAAGGTCTGCTAAACTGTGGATCTTTTCTTTTATGTTTCATTTCTGTTTCTCATGAAAAGATTTAGCCATTCCATGGGTCTGTTTGCCGTCGTGCTACTCTGTATTTGAGCAGTGTTGCTCATTCACGATAAAACGTACTGATAGTAACCTATACATTGGCTACAACTGGAATCCACTTCTAAAGATTTATTCCATTACATATCCCATCAACTAAAATATAAAATTTATTATACAGAATTTTTGCAGCAGATTAAAAACAGACTAACATTTGTAGAATGATGCCAGGTGTAGTTGAAAAATATTAAGAAAAACATATTTGTCGTAAAAAGTAAGTACATCCTCTTTCAACTATAGAGTTTAATCAGGATCTGTAAGGATGCTACTTTTACATTTTCCTGTAAGCTTTGAGACATAAATGACAGCTTTGAGAAACACATCCCACTAATGGACCAGTTCCAGGCGTCAAGATGTATAGAGGTTGAAAAGACACTTAAAAAGAAGTTAATTTAAATATTCAATTGTTTAATAAGATTATCACAAATCAATACAACATAATAAAATAGCAGGAGGAAAATTTATGTTCTATTAAAAAAAAGAATCATTTTAGATATTTCAGTTAATTTTTGTGTACTCAATTTTTGATCCTAGTAGTGATAGTTAAGGGGAATTTATATTTTACAAATATGAAAAAGACCAGTATTTTTTTTGGAAGGATCAGTTTCTGGTACATAACCCGTAGAAGTGAAAGAGGGAGTACATTTTTTTTTACCAGTGAAAACTCACTTTAAATTGTTTAACAGAGAAAGAAATGGGGCAAAAGTGCTATTATCTAGCTGACCTAAAGGGCAAAAAACATCACTAATGAGAACACTCAAAAAAAGAAGAAAGTAAGTACCATTTTACAAAATTATATTTGATCTCATCAACACAGAAAAACACAACAAAGCAAACTAAATAATCTCCAACTTAATCAGGAAAGATGTTTGTCTTGTTGGTGGAGGTAAATCTGTCTGGTGATTAAACTCTTCACACATTGCCTTCAGGACATGTCATGCAAATCCTGTATTCCTACTTCTATTGTTTACTTGTGGAGAACAGGCTCTATGTATGTTGTAGTGTTAGCTTAGAGCAGCAGTTCTCAAACCTGTCCCTCAGATATGTCTGTATTCCAGCACACCTAAATCAAATCAGGGGTTTTCCTCTGCAATCAAGGGCTGCAGAAGCCTGTTAATCGTCCATTCTTTTCTGGTGTGATGCAACAAGGAAACACCCAAAACATGCAGGACAGTAGTCCCTGAGGAACAGGGTTGGGAACCACTGGCTTAGAGTCTGTGGTGGCATAAATAGTATGAACCTTCAAAAAGTGACATATGCAGAAGCAGTCAAATCCAGACAGACAGCAGGAATCCAAAATAAACATTTCTGGTTTCCTGAAACAAAGACCTCTGTAGCATATTTTTCAATAGTTTGATGGAATGGTCTTGTATTCACGTGAAGACAAATAGCAAATATGCGTTGCTCAGGCTTGCTATAACGCTACCCAGCATCACAGAGAAGCTGTTGCTGGTTGTATAATAGATGAGACTCTAAGTATAATCTGACATATAACAACTGAGCCAGCCTAACTCATAACGAAATGTGCCGAAAACAGTTCCCTCTCTTTACATAGAGACTTCAAAACTTCAATGCAGATGTTTATGATTATGCACCAGAGCAACTTCTTTTATTTTTATATGCTGCAGAGCAACAATTACATATAGCCTAATGTAACTATGTTGTTATGATTGCCAACTGAGGATGATCTGGAGTATTTTGTACTTATCTGGGGCTCACTGCTCTCGGTGTAGTTGGATAGACATTTAGAACTAACCCAGTCATACATTCAGTCTAACATAAAAGTCTCAAATCTCCTTAGATTATCAGTGTGTAACAGGCGCAAGGGAGAATGTGAGAGGGCATGTGTGTGTGTGTTACAAGCTGTTGGAGAAATAAAAATGTTTATCTATAGGAAAATGTTATTAAAAATACCACTTAAACTTAAAGAAACAATCGTATCAATTGGAGGATTTTTAATGACAGTACCGAGGCAAACCTAATGATTCTTTTTCCACTGGCTGGTATTATGGTTCCAGGTGTTACAGTGCATTTGTTGTGTATAAGTGTAATTTTTTCCAAGCTGTGATGACAGATACATATTCTAAGAAGACATTCATATCTGTATGTGAGTAACTGTGAGCATGCTGACTTTCCATGTGTTGTTGTGTGAACACCCTTAATTTAAGGCAGTGATACTTGAGTCACTTTTGAGGCAGTTGCAACAAGATATATTTTTTCTTCTGTATATTTTATTTATTTATTTATTTTTAAATTTCTTACTCTTTGTAGGAGAGATGGTACGGGCATTACATGGGATTCTTTTTCAACATTTTTCTCATTACTTTGTCCTTTTCCAACTGCCGTGCCTCAAAATGTTTCTAGGTATCGTGGTCCAGAACTGAGGGAATTGCAGGGGAGGCAGGACTCATAGAGGTAAAGTTAATGCAACCAGACTCAGGTGCACAGACTCTTTTTTTTTTTTTTCTTTTATACTTTTCACTATTTTATCCACTGTGGATGTGCATTATTTTTTCAGCGTGATATGAAAGAATCACATAAGAAAAAAAGTCACTTTCATATTTGGGTAAATAAGAATCATATTTTGTTCTCAAAATTGGTGTATAAATTGGAGTGTTTAACCTGGGTCTGGTTCTGTCTCCAGCTGTATGAATCAGCCTCTAATGGTGATATCTGGGATATGAGAAAAAGTTTTTTTTTTCCTGTTCCTAAATGACCAGTAGTAATAAAGATTACTTAGAATCTGCTTTACGGGTTTTAGTCTCCTTTGTTTCCTGGCCATGCTTAGAATAACATGTATGGTTTTCAGTTACTTTTATTAATCAACCATCTTCTAAACTAACTCACTCTTTGCTCCATTACGCCTTACAAAGGTATGTATATATAAACCTTGAAATTATTTGCATATGGCAGAGTAGCTCAATATACAGTTGTAGTAGATTAAATGATCCCCTTCAAGCTTAAAGCTAAATGGCCTCCAGTTTCAAGTTCAGTGAAGCATAAAAGCCACCCAGTCAAGGTCCAGTCAAGGACTTATCATTAAAACAGGGGACTGTGGTGCATCATTGATAAGTGCAACGTTCATCATAGTTTCTTTTATGATAAAATGTTTTATTGACATTGTTTTAATTTACCTTTGTAAACAGCATCACTGAGCCAAAAGCCATACCTGCTAGCTCTCCCAATTTACATGAGAGACTCCCAATTTGTAATGTTATCTTCCACTAAGCTCCAGATCAGTAATTTCTCTAGCCAATATATTTTTGCATGACTATTGCAATATATCATTTAAAATATTGCATTATTTGAAATTCAAGTTTAGTGGCTAATTTTCTTCATAGCAACTGCCAATTAATCGTTTAGATGATGGCAGTCACACTTTAATTTTATATGCAATACTGCTTACTAAGTGCATTGCAGTATCACTGCCTTATTTAGCCCTCCAGTTCTCATCTCAGTGATTAAAACTGCTTTTTGTAACTTTCCTTAAATATCATAAATTCCATGACAAAGAAACAAAAGTTTGAGAATAAGCATCAGGTTTAAATTACAAGACAAGAAACGACGAATAATAACCCTGTCAGCCGATATAAATGCAATTTGCAATTATAAATGCAATTTGCAGAAAATGTTTTGCCCACTTTCTCAGCAAGTCAGATTCAATTGAGTGTTTAGTAGTTTTAACATCCTACCACTGATTCTCTACTGGACTTTTGAGTCCCTCTAACAACTAATATTCTTTCTTTGAAAGGTCCCACCGCAGCTCTGGTTAGGTTATGTTTAGAGTCTCTGTTTTGCTAGAAGGTAATTTAGAGCTCCGTTGTCAACTTTTTTCTAGTCTGAAACTGATTTTTAACCCACATTTTCTTGCAGTTAAATTACCCACATTTCAGTAGCAATTTTTAGCTGATGGATTTAACTCCACTGTAAATTTCTCCAAAGTTTTAATCCTGACCTCTCTATGGCAAGCATTGGCCTTCACTGATCTTGTTTGTTCAATAAAATCAAGGTGAAATATTAAAGCAAATCAAGTCACTTTTATGTAGGAATATCAGAGTAAAGAAGGCTGTTAAAATGACATGCCACACTTTTAATATTTTTAATTGCTGAAATTCTAACTAATTGAAAAAAAACATAACAAAACAACATAAAAAAGCTAGTGATTGTAAAACAATAAAATGGGAAAGTCGTACAACTAGATTTGCAGGGGATTGCACTGTGCTATGTTTTAAGTGTTTGCAAACATGTGCAGTTCCAGTAGAGTGTGCTGTGCTCAAAGATTAACCTTTTATCCTGGAAAAAAAACAAGAACAAAACAAAGCTTCTATCATCTCAAGCAGTCAAGGGTAGCTTCACATGATGCTGCTGTCCATGGTACTGAAACCCACAAACAGACCACCCTTTAACCACAGCCACCCCTGCTGTCTTCATTGTGCTGGTCACAGTGCTGCATCCATTATTTAAGGAAACAGAAAGCTATAAGTTTTTAGCCCTTGTTTTACAAATCTGAAGCTAAAGCTTTTCTCACATGGACAGGAAGACAAAATAATGTAAAAATTACCACAATCATTTTCCACCATTTGCCAATTACTTAAATTTGCATTCTCCAAAAAAAGAAAAAAAAAAAAATACACTGGACACGATTAGTTATTTAAAACATTTATGTGTCAAATACAAAACTATTAACAAAGTTGCCAAATATAATAATACATACAGCATTTTCTAAAAAATAGATCTTTAAATAGTTTTTCAATAGCTTTAATATACATATTTGACAATATTTTTAAAAGTCGTAGAAAAATCCCTTGGAGTTGCATGATAATGCATTGTGTTTGTCATTAAGCTTTCTTATGTCAACACCAGAAATATTTTAGGCAATCTGAAAAAATATATATTAGATATTTGTACATTTCTATACAATCCTCAATAAAATTAACAATGTTTATGATAATGCACTGCTTTAATGTGGGTGTTTTGAACATATGAAGCACAAAAATAAACATATTGCCTTTAATAAAATACAAACATTTTACTCTCCACCTATTGTAATAATTACTACAATTTAAAAGGATGCATATAATATAGGTAATACAGTAGTTTATAGAGCCTGAGTGATATTACTGACCTGAAAACCCTCAAATAACGAAAGAAAATATCTCGAATAAAAAAACTGATGAAAAAATATTCTAAATAAATGGATAAGAGGGAGATAATCTGTTTTTTAACTGATTGATGATTGCAAAAACAAGTAAAAAAAATTTATATTTACTTGGAAAGAGAATCATTCTGCTTTTGGACACAACTTCATTTCCTGCCATTTATTTGCTCCATATAACAGTTTTATGTGTTTAACCTGTCTTGTCTTAAAATGACCCTAACATAAAAGGTCTAGATTTAAAAAAAAATAATAAAAGAAACTTTTACAAGTAAACCTTCAATTTATTCCAATTTGGCTTTAAGTGTATAAATATCTATTTACATATAAAAGCTTCACAAACTTTTCCCAATCTTCCTCTTACTATTCTTCCTTTATTTACGCATTTACCTTCTCTTTCCAGTCTCACATAATGGGGATTATGTTTAAATCTCAAAAGACAGCACAACTGCTGACATTTGGTGTAAGAATTTAAAAAATGAATGACAAAATTAGTCTGAATAAGAGCTTTTGTTGTCAGTTTTCTTCTATTGATGCAATGGAAATCGTTCCTTTCTTAGATTTGTTAAAGTACAGCAAATTCGGCGTTTGGAGTGAGTAAAAAACATATGTACGCTTTAAATCAGTTTTATATAAATATACTTGTGCTTTTCTTCATTGTGCCCCTGCATACAGGTGAATTAAAGATGCCATAATCCTGAAACTTCTCCCTCTTCCTCCCATTAATGTCACTTGTCAAAATCCCAGGGGGTGGAAGTGTTCAGTGCCTAGAAGCACCTTCCCCAGCCACTGCAGAATCCAGGGGTACCAGTGCAGCCCATCGTTCTGCACTTGTGAAGGTCCTATCATCCTGTAAACCAGTCTTAATGGAGCCAAGACCCAGTGGGACAAATAATGACTGTCCACAGCAGCGTAGCAAGATGCTAACACGCCGTTAACCACTATAGAGCCATGCTGGGTAAGAGGGGCATATAACCCAGTGCTTGTCTGCTCCTTGACAAAGGTCACAACTGAGAGTTTGGGGCGTGACTTTGATCTTCCAGAAGATAAAAACAAACACTGTCCAGGATGGACTTCACTGGCAAAAGTGGTCCTCATACCTGCCTCAGCTCCCCTCCTCTGCCACATGGAGTTGTTGGATCTGTTGGCACAGTCTGTGACAAAAATCAGGTGAGCAGCTGTGAGAGTAATGTTATGTCCCCCATCTGTCCCGATGACATAGAAGGTCCTTGTGGCATTGGGCTGGCGATCCAAAAAGGACACAATGGGGCTGTAGATGAGCACAGCGTGGACATCTGTAGAGGAGGATGCCAGGACACGGTCTCCAGGGATAAGATCACGCATGTGTTTTATTTGCCCGCCCTCAATGATGACCTGAGCGTCGCCAGGGAAACAACCCCCTGTTTTAGCTGCAACGGAGTGCTCTGAGGATGAGAAAGAAAAAAAAAATAATCTTTTTTTTAATATAAATCTCTGGTTGTGGTCATTATTTCATGGTTTAGTTTGACGCCAAAAGGAGAGAGAGAAAATATAGAAAGTAGAAATAATTTCAGTCAAACTCAAACAGTTTCACTTCAAAGCTCGACCTTCATTAGCTACACCTGCATGTTACTTCATGTCACTAACGGATCCATAAAGCAGGTGAGACTTTGACACCAACATAAGAACAGCGTTATCTTGGTTTGATCACTGGAGGATTGTTAAAATTGCAATGCAATATGACTCAGGTTCAAACTATTTGCTCTTTGTCTGCCTTTGGGCTTTCTCAGTATGACGGGAAATCAAATGCATGACCATAAACAAAGTTCAGAGACATATCGTGTTGTTAGATTGAAACTTACATTTTTGTTATGAGTATTGTTCCCAATTGTGCCTATTTTTTATAGTAAACAATAAAAAAAACAATCATCTGGAGTTAATTCAAGTTTCTTTAAAATAAAAAAAAAATCAATTCTCACATGGATTTCAAAATGAACATGGTTCATTCATGATGTGAAGTCTATTTTGTATTTTTAAATAAATGTTTAAGGAAAATCTCTTCAGCTGTCTCCAAATGGAATTAAGGATTATATCATTTTACAAAATCATCAATCTAGATGAAACAAAACATTGTTTTAGATGGTGATGTGTAAGCAGTCATGCTTTTGTAAAAACCTAAGTTTTGTTGTATCATAAAGTTTGTTTAAAACCTGATGCCACAATGTTTTATTAACACAGAAAACAAACAAAAACTCATTGGCTAATTATTGGCTAATATCAGGCCTTCTTTAGCTAATTAGTTGGGTAACCACATGGGTCTCTTTCCATATAAGAAAATGTGTTTTCTGTGATTGGAAAAAAAAAACACTTGACGAACAAAACCAACCCAGCCAACGAAACCTAGCATGTCTTTAGAGCTTTGGCAGTTTTTTTTTGTTTTTTTTTTTTTTTTTTGGTTTTGCTACCTGAATTTTATTTTTTAAATGTTGAAGACTCATTGTTTCTTTCCCCACTGCAGATGTATATTATGTAAATTTATCTGTATCTTTCGTCAAACCCTGTCTGCTTAATTACACAGTTACAAATTTAAATTGAAGTAACTCCAAACCTGAAGCAAAATATAAACCACCACCACCACTGGTCTGCCATGGGCAAGCCAAGGCAGGGCTGTCCAGATGTGTCTCTTACTCAAATAGACGGTAGGAAAGAGAGCCACATATCCATAGAGGTAAAGGCAGTGCTATGAGAAGCTTTTGCTGCAGCTCAGCTCAGACCAAAAGGCACTTTCCTGAAGATTCTTTAGATGTTAATCCAGATACACATTTTATCTGTGTTGTTAGTCACATTAAAACATTTTAATCTCTCCATTTCTATTGTGATCTCTTGGCAGTTCAGAAACGGGACTAAAATCCCTAAACTGCTTTTTCTCTACACTCTTGACAAGTTTTATGGAATTGAATTTAATTCTTAATTAAAATACCTTCTCTTCCATCCTAACACTCTCAAGACTAGTAGTAACCTTGTTCTCATTCTGTTTATTTTATTTTTCATCTTTGTATTAATCTATTAATTCGGCTTGCTTTTCCTGCCAGTCCATTAATAATAAGCAGATACTGATCCTTTTGTCCTGGATGTGATTCCTGATATATGTTCATGCTTATTCTTTCAACAAATGTAAAATAAAACTAAACATAAACCTGATTTTTGTTCCTGTTAAGTGCATTAGTTTTAAACTCACTGGAAGATTACACATTTTTTTACCTTATTTTCCTCTGTTGCTACTTGCTACATCAAACTTTTTGTAGTATCTGAATGATAAAGTGAGCTCGCATAAATTGTCTGAGAACCAGAATCAAACTTTAATTTATTTATTTTGATTTATAACATTTCAATATAAATCTATGATCGAACTAAATATGTATTTTTTATTTACAACCCTGAGAGAATACTTGTGAACTGGTGCTTTTTGATTTTACTCGCTTCCTGATATTATATAACTATAAACTTGTCCAGTTTTAAATCTTTTAGGGCTACAAAAGTTATTTTTTATAGGCCAAAAGCCAGAGTTATAGAAATATAATTTTTAAAACTTTCTTTACATTCAGAAGTTGCATATTATTTGTCTTTACTTGAGGTTATGTGGACCGAATTTACCCAAGACTGCTGCTGACATATTATCAGGAGATAATTCAATAAAACACATTGAGGTGCTAACAGGAAAGAGATGGCAGAAACTTGTACTGTATACAGTAAGGGATGAAATAAGTAACATGAAAACCAGGTAACACGAATCAAAGGAATACAGAGCAGCTGATGCTGAAATACACATAGAAACGCCCTAAAAACATAATCATTGGAAATCAAAACCAAACACATTAGGGTCGTTGCCCTTTGGGCATATTAATTTCAGCCCAAGCTTTGACTTTTTGACTGATCTTGTGAGGTTTTGCTTCAATGTTTACATATATGGTCTGTACTCACCTCTAGAGTTGTAAAATGGCAAGGTGTTCTCTGGTTTACAAGTGTCTTTACTTAATATTATTGTACTTCTAACTCATCGAGCCAACACAGTAGACAGTTATAAAACGATAAAAGATAAATTTGTTTTTTGGTATTAACAATTATATAAATATCTCCTTTCAATTGTATTTAGGGTTAGGGTATTTAGGGTTTTAAACATGAGCAATACTCCAAAAAGTACTGATACACAGACTTTTTCCAGATACAATATTAATTTGCTGTGGTATCAATATTAAAGACAAGTGTTGTTTGTATATTTTTGCTATTGTTCATTGTAGATGTTTTTGCGTTTATTTGCACATTAAAAAAAAATACCATAGACATTTAAAATATTGCCAAGTTGGGATATTTAGGGTATGTATTTGCACACTCATTTAGCCAGCATCTGTGTTTCTTCTGAGAAAGCATGTTCCATCTTGAGTTTGTAAAATATGTTTTCTTGTTTATAAAAACATTTTAATCCCTTAAATTATTTTTCATTTTTTTGTCTTATAACGATCAATAGTAAAATATTTTATTGTGTGTGAATATTGAATTTAAAATGTTAGTGTCATGTTGACCCTAGTTGTATTAGGAAATAAATTTCATTATTTTGCTATTTGTTTGGCTTCTGAGGTGTTCAGCCATGATTTCCCCAGCTTGTACGATGTACTCAGGTTAACTCTGCCCGGATTAATGTTCCCTTTAAGATGGAGTGAGATGAGGTGGCAAGAAAGCGTAGTCGGCAAGAGCTAATGGATAACCAGCTGATTGTATCACTGCAGTCAGAGCACAGACTGAGGTCAGGGAGGCAGGAAGGTACACAGACTCAGACGTGGTTTTAGCTACAGTTTGGACTTAAACCATGAGACAACCTAAATATTGCTTCTCATAAGCTTTAAAAAATGACTGCTAAATCAGACTCAAAGAAGAAATCATTATGTATCAATACGTGTACAGTTTTTTTGGGGGGGGCGGTTTCATGTGTGGGTTTGTGTGTGCGTGTGTGTCCTCTAACAGTGTGAAGCCCATTTTTCTGACGCATACTGTGTCAAGAGGACCCACTGCTCCTTTTGGAAAACAAAGACTTGATATGTGTGTTTCTGTGCGGGGGGGTGGGGGGTCGGTCTGTACGTGTGTGTGTGGGAGGCTTGTCTTAAGGCTGTCCTAAGTCAGCCAAATATTTGTCCAAGGTGTGTGTGTGTGGGTCTGTGAGTTTGAAAGCTGCACAAAAAGGAGGACTCTGATAAGATTCAGATAAGAGATCTGAAAGAAACTCACTGGAGGCAAAGCAACGGCAAAAACAAAGAGAGAGTTAATCATCTCACAGCCTACTAACCTAGGCAGACTGCTAGAGTGTGGATTGGCACTAAATAACTGGTGGTACCAGATGTGGGTTTCTAAAATGTCTCAAAAGTTCGATTCAGAGAAGGTGGAATGCTGACACTCATTGTTTGTAGAAAGACATCATCTAATCAGGCATCTGTGATGAAATTAGTAAATTAGATGACAAACATAAACACTCTGTCACAAAAATGCTATCTGGGAATTCAGATTTTACTTCAAATTGACACAAGTTGCACATATATATTTCTTTGGAAAAAGTATTGATACCCCTAGAACTTTTTTTTTTGTCTCATGACAACCACAAATTTCAAACTTTACTTAATACACTAATAAAAATAAGTACTTGTGAAGTGGGAGGAGGTTACCTTATTATTTGTACAAACACAAATCTGAAAAATGCCGTGTCAGTTTGTATTATTGGCTCGCAGTGATGAAAACCTTTCACTGCATTTACAATTGCAAGTCTTTTGAGTTCTGCTTATGTTTAAGATGTGAGGATGTTAAGGTCAAAGGATGTAAAATATTTTGCAAAGCATGATGATTTGAGCCATATGATACAGAAGGATTTTTGTTTAGGACAGGTGTTTTATATAATCTGACAAACTGATGAATTGATGATGATACCTGACCATAAAATAAATGTGCATAAAGAAAAAGACCACAGCTGCACACCGTGCTTTGATTGGTTCCCAGTAGGCCTACACACAAACACCCTCACAAAGTGATAACACAGGTGCTCAAAGGGATGCTTTATAAGTAGGCAGTCACCCCACAACGTAACTAGCTTGAACTTCATTAGTGATCACAACAGAAAAAGACTCTTTCAATATACAAACTTCTTAAACTGATCTTACCTGACTTGACGCTACAGTGAATATGGGCTTTGGACTCGTAATAGACCCAATCAAATCCTGCCTCTACAGCCAAGCGGGCCAACATGGCGTACTTATTTCTGTCCCTGTGAGGAAAACAATGGATTACTGAAACTGAATTAAAAAAAACAACAACAAATAAAAGTCTAGTAAGACTAAAAAAACATGGAGATGTTAAACACTATGATTTTGTGGAAAATTTAAGCAGGTTTGCTCAGTTTATTGATTCTAGGTGTTCTCACCTATCTGAGGTGGTGATATCTACAGCACGTCCCTCATAGTGCAGAGAGTCTGTTGAGTGATGGCCGTCCTCATCCCAGCCCTCTGTTACTCTGAGCTTCACACCTGGCCACATGTTCATCACAGAGATGGCCAAAGAATTTAGCTTGTCTTTACACCGCTGGTTGAGACAAAGAAAAAAGAAAGCACTTAGACAGTACATTCATATAGCACAAATAACAAACCGCATTTCGAAGCATTTTAAAGCGAAACTGTGTGACTTTTAGCCACTGGAGGCGCTAGACTGTAACTCCAAGGTTTAGTTCCCCTAAATGCAGCGCTGCACTCTCACAAAATTAAATGGCCCTCCTCTGTGAATTGGAGTCTGATTGACAAGCAGCAAAATGAGAAGTGATGAAGTGAATGTGGTGTGTCTGAAGTTGTTCAACAAGCTAAAAAATAATTCAATATATTTCAAAATAAGCCAACACTTGGGTCAAAAGTTATGTAGTGTTGTTTCAAAAACTTAGACAGTAATATATTAAACAAAAGGATATATTATCAAAACCTGTCCAAAATAATCTAGTTATAGAGAATAGTTTAGAGTTTTATGCTGCATGTTCTATGTGTGTCTGTTACAGCACACCTGATTCAAATGATACCACGACATTTTCTGCTGCCATCAAGTGCTCTAAAAGTTTGTTTATCACTCATTTATGCATGTCAGGTATGCGGCAGTAAAAAGACACATAAAAGATGCAGAACGGTGGTATATGAGAACAAGAGTTGAAAACCACTGAGGTAGATTCAATAATAGTTGATTATAATCAAAATAAAAAGTAGTGAAATTTAATTAATAAAAAAAAGTTCACATCAAATCAATTACCCATTTGAACAGAGTGATGGAAGCACTAAATATATTTAAAATATAAGTGAAACTAAACAGGGTAAGATGACACATAAAATAGCTGTAAAATTCAAAAAGGTACCTAGACTTACAAACTGGTAAAAAGAACCTTATTTAAGGTAGGAAGTTTAAAACTATTGCTCTGAGTAAATGTCACTTGAAAAAATAGGGCCGTGCTTAGTGTACACAGCCTAGAATGTTCGTTTTGGTTTTGAGTTCGTCTCTGGCAATATTTAACAGTTGTGGGTTTTAGGAATTCTCCAATTTTAAGCTGAAGTGTGACGATGTTTATAGTGCCAGTTTTCTCTCCAATGGTCCATATTATTTTTGTTTTGGTAATTTTCCTGAAAACATTAGAAGATAAGAAATCTCTTTAACAGGAACAAGCCTCCAGCAGAACTAGATTTGACTTGAGCAATATTACAAGTTCAGTTTAAAATGACAACTGATAACATGTTATCTATTGCACAGAGTCACTGAGTTTGCAGCTACCCCTCATTATGACCATGCATGAAGGGACAGTGGAACAAAATGACTTTTTAAAAATCCCTAGCAGAGCCTGGCTCACCATGTGTGGACTTATATCAGAAATAGCTTAGAATTATGAAAACAAATCAGTCTGACAAAACCAAAAACAATCAACAACAAAAAAACAAACAAGATGAGGTGCACAGAGTTTTTGTGACTGTAATCGGCTTTTTCTAAGAGAGAAAAACAGCTAAACAGCAGCACTGTGCCAGCATCTATAGAATAAGAAATGCTTGACATTTTGCTAAAAGAAGTATCATCTCTTCAAATGTCTTGGTCCAGAAATGAGATGTTGTACATAAAAAGACAAAGGCCATTGTCTAATGAAAAAAGGGCAATGAGTTTGGTTTGTCTAATATTAAGTAAACCAACCAGTCCTTAAAATAGAAAAATCTCAAATAATATGAAAAAACCTGAAAGACCACAACAAAGAATAAACTTAAAAAACTTGCTTAAAAACCAAAATGTTGATGGTTTAAGCATAGCATGTCAAAATTGCAATTGCTCCAAGTCCCAACTGTGTCAGGTGAATGGTCAAAGTACACACAACTGTGATTGTGGTGTTTGCTTGAGATTTATTCTCTCTGAATACACAAACCAGGCTGAAAGTCAAGGAGTGGACATGCATTTTAATGATTTGCAAATATGTGAGGTTATTTATTGCGTAAAATAACCACAGCTAAAGCTGGAGGAATAAAACCTGGAAAGAAATAGATATACAATAGGCGCAGAACCGAGAGTTAGGAATGCTTCCCAATGGTTCACTTATGCTCAGTCAAATGGAAAATTATTGCCAGATTGGGGTCAGTGAAGGCAACACTTCAAGGAAGCCTCAGCAGTTAAGTATGTAAGGTAGCAGAATCCAGAGGTGAAAGGAAGGGTTAATGGAATCAATCACTTTGGTTTAAACATTTAACGGACAGCAAACATTCAGATGACAATTGAGACCAACAGTGTGGCTAATCTGGTTCATTCAGCTCAGTGTAATTTGACCCCTTGATAAACAATATGATTTAGAAAATGACATGTTAATCACTTTACGCATGATAAGGCCTCTTTACGCATATCCTCCTTTACCTGAGTCATGAGTCTGTCTGCGCCCGTGTCCTCCTCATCTTTAAAGATGATATCAGTGTTATAGTTCGGTGTGAGCTCCTTGAAGCGCTCGGAGTTGCGGGTAATTTTCCCCTCGGGTCGCCCGCTCGCTCCTAACGTCTTCTCGGCCACGTTCGGGCTGAATTGCTTGTAGGCGAGCGGGATGAGTTTCTTGGGGAGCCGCCTCTTGCCGTATCCTCTCCCCGGCCCGCAGCCCTCCGAGACAGGTGCGAGGAGGAGGAGGACAGAGCCGCACAGAGAGGCTGCGAGAAGGAGGAAGGAGATCCGCATCGCCCCGGGGAAAGGTGGGAGGACTCTCCCGGGGGGAGAGAGAGAGATGTCTTCAGTGCCTCTCCAGTTTAGTTCCCATTTTATCGTGAAAAATAAAGCGACGCACCCGAAAATATTGGATGAAATAAGTTCAACCTCGTGTCTTCATGAGGTACCATTGGAATACCCAAAAAAGTTTTTTATGTCTTCAGATGAGAGGAAGTCCCCGCTGAACAGCCTGACGGGATCGGCAATAAGTGGCTGTAAAGTCCGTGTATTTAAACAAACAGGTTCAAAGTCGATTTGGTGGGTGTGAGAGTTAAAGAGAGAGAGTGCGGCCGCTGACATCCAAGTTGCAGTGTTGTGGTTTCTCTGCCCCCTTTCTCTCTTGTGCACAAGGGATTCTGAAAGAACACCAGCCCCTTGCGCGCTCGTTTTACTCGCTGCGCTCCTTTGGACTTCCCCAGATGCGACAAACTGCAGCTTTCCAGTTGATTTGAAGGGAATTTGGTGATCCACAGTGATCTGTTGCCACTTCAGACCGCACCCTACCAGTCTTGCCCTCCCCTCCTCCTCTTCCTCACTCCCTGTGCGCTCTCTGTCCCTGCGCTCTGCCACCCAAACCCGCCCCTCCTGGGCGCAGGGCGCGCTGGAGAGTTCGGTCCTCATCTGCTGGAAGCAGAACGGCATAAGAGTGTCCCACGTACCTTCTCTGTCTTTGTCCTTGACCGCTTGATAGGTTTTGAGATAAACAACAAAATCAATCGATCTGATCAATTTTGCAAAACGGACTGGGCTGTCATCTCATGTGATCAAGGAAGTTTGACCGTCTGACTGTTTACCAAAATGGAGGTAGACTACTTTAAAGATTTAACTACTAGTTGACTGAATGTCTGAATGATTTACTTACAGCAGTGACAGCATAAGAGGATAAAATACAGTCCCCAGACAGGCAGCCATACAAAAAAAACAGTCTTCATCATGCTGTCAACTGATTGGATGAAACTTGGCTTAATTATAATACCATATTGTGTGGTGTAAGACAGGGTTTCTTAACCCTGGTCTTCAGGTCCCACTCTCCTTCATGTTTTAGATGTGTCTCCCCTCAAGCACACCTGATGCAAATGATTGCATTGCCTCATCAGCAGTCACAAAATGCTGCAAAAGCCTGTTGATTGTCTTTTCATTTAGGTTAGATGTGTGGAGGCAGGGAAACACCTAAAACATGTAGAACAGTGGGCCCTGGGGACAAGTGTTAAGAAACCATGGTGTAAGACACAACACTGAACATTCTAATAAACATGCCATACCCATGTTGGAATATGGTCGTGGCATCATTAGACTGTGAGTAAGCTTTTTTTCATCAAAGACAGTTAAGCTATTCGTAATTGTACAGTAGCAAAGATTGAATGCAAGGTAATATGGAAGAATATCTTTAAGCGACTGCAAAAGATGCTACTTTGAAAATTGTGTCACTAGACAATGAATCTTACCCTGCAGTCAGAGATTCAATTTCACAGTTTAGATCATCAAAAATTCATGATATATAATGATCTGGTAAAAACTCAGACCTAAATCTCTTTCTAAACCTAACATTTCTTTCCTCCAGATGTTCTGATTCAATCTGACTGACTTGAAGCTAGTTTGAAAAACTCTATGAAAAACAGTAGCTTGTCCAAAGACTAAAAGAAGAAACATATACATTGCGGTTATACAGTTATTACACTGAAAAAGTTTAGTTCAAATGCTCAGTAGTCCAGTATTTGATGATTCTTTGATTTTTATTTCATTTAATATTTAGAAAAAAAATTGATCCTGCCTATTTTCAATAACAGTTCATTTAGGTTTTTTTTCTTTATTATGTACAATCAGAATAGAATATACATGTTTGTAGCTTTTACATTTGAAAATGTAGTTAAAAGATATAGGCAATGCATATATTTAATGCAATAAACTGTTAGCTCCTGGTTTTCTGGCTGCATGTGCATGACACACATGAAAACTACCACACACATGAGCATCAGAAAACTCAGTCCTTCCAAATTAGCTCTTCAAATATTTGCCAGCAAAAAATCAGTGGTCTCACCACTGTTTCTCAGGGCTGCGTCCTTTGAATGAATTGAACTGTGCAGAGCTGAGGGTTTTCCACAATTTGTGTTTTATTATTTGTGGGTGTAAACACCATAAAGAATTTCTTGCTACACCGCTGCTTTTTTCGTGTATCTAGATGGAACAGAGAAGGGCAAAGAGAAGGATTCCCAAACAGTAAACAGTCATCTATAACTGTGTTTACTCTTCTGCTAAAATTGAACCTCTTTGGACACTAGGCTAAATTGAAACTTTCCTCAGAGGGAACAAACAAGCAAGTATGAAAGAATTGAAATTTGCTGTCCCGGTGCAAAAGTTTCCATCTTGATAAAGCAGAAAGGCTGGGGTAAAGTTTAACTACACACCAGATATAGAAAACCTCTTTACTTTTAAAATGTATGAAATTGATTAAAGAAGCAGCAGTAGTTAAAAAAGTGGACTGTAGAGGGAAGGGTCATTTTCTTAGATAGCTTAAGGTTTTCATGCAGAGCTTTGAATTTGCTTGTCCAAAATTGGGTATGTTGAGGGAAGTCTAATACTACAACAAGATACAGTTAAGGAAAATGTGAGCCAGCTTTTAGATAAGACCCAGGGTATAATACACCGCTTGCCTCTGACCAAAGGTTGCGTAATCCACCAATTATCTTCAATATTAAATGCAACACTTTGCACTTTGTGTTAATGACATCTTTTGGGTGTCAGGTGACAAAAGGGGGTGATTCTTTGAAAGCAATGAGGAAACACCATTTAGATAATCTGGTAATCTGGTAATCTGAGAATATTTTTTTTGCAAACTCCTTTTCTTTTTAGAAAAACAAAACTTTTACACTAAGGCCCTCTTATCTGTCTTCTACTTGTTTCAAATGTGCCTCTGCTTCAACATTCTTGCATCAAATGAATTCACCCTAAGCAGCCAAAAAGAACCTCAGAGGCCATTTAATCACCCCTTTACTTAAGTCAGGTGTGTGAAATACGTGAAACATACGCGACACTGGGAATTGATATAGATGGATTGGTTTAGCTCTGTATAGCACAGTGTAAAACAAATAGTCTTTATTAGAAAATAAAGTCAGAATGAAGACTATTTCTACCTCAAAGTCTTGGAGCTCATTGTAAAAAAGACAATACTGGCTAAAACGTGGTGTAAACAGGCAAAAATGTGATGAACTGTAGCTGTGTTTCCATAACAAATGTGCACATAAATATGTTGATGAAAAGTTTTGCAATTGTGGTATTACCATTAAATAATAAATAAATTTAATTTGCACATGACTATGTTTGTTTAAAACTCTGAAAACAACATGACAGAGAAGATATATCCATATTTCAGCCATGGCTCTAGTGGGCGCCATCATCCTGTCGTTACTTCTGATCTTCTTCTTCATCTTTTTTCAAGGCAGTAAGGTTGAGTTGCAGATTATGTGACTTGGGTAATGCGAAAAAAATGTTTCCATTGCAGTTAGCAAAATATAAGAATGTCAATATGACCAAAAAACTGCCTCATCAAAGTGCAAAATCTTTTTATTGAATAACATGAGTTCTTTTGGAAGTGTAACATTTCTATTTAGCAAATTTATTTTCTAAATTACAATATACACAGTTTGATGGTTAATGTAAACGCAGCTAGTGTTGTAATGTCATTAAAGGTATTTCCACTGATTATTGACAAAGGTGGGTAGTAACTTGATACATGTATGCAGTAATATTTACCTTAGTAACTTTTAAAATATAAAAGTATATGTATGTTTTGTAAAAAAGTACTTTTATGAGTAGTTGCACTTTTCTGTGCTTTTTATTTATAAGTTATTTTTCCAATTATACCTGAGAGAGTACTGTTACTCTTACTCCAGTAAAAACTTCTAATTACTCAACTCATCAAGAATAATTTAAGCTATTCAGAGATCAAGGTAAAATACAGTAAACAGCACACATCATTACTGACACACCTCTTATTATTGACAAGGGTATGAGTTATTTTCATCATACGCTTTTTAATAACTCCTGCCCACCAACCCCACCCCCTCATCCCAAGGGGGAAAAAAAAGCAAATCAAAAAACATACTTTTTTTGTTTTTCCAAAATGGTTACCCACAGGGTAAGGGTTTCTTAGCTGGAGTGAAATGTAACTTGAGAGGGTCAGATCCATCACTGGGTAAGTCATGTGACCTAGAGCACTCCTTCACTGAAGTCTGAGCTCCCCCTAACACGAGCTAACTACGCTAAAAGTTGTTGTTAGACAACAAAAAAGATATGTGACCTACATCCTCTGCCAAGGAGGTTATGTTTTAGTTATGTTTGTCTGTTAGCAGGATAACTTCAAAAGCTATGAACTGATTATAACAATTGTTTTTCCTGAAGTGCGCCTCATGCAAAGGAACAGTCCATTAAATTTTATTGAGGATACAGATCATAATCTGGATGGAAGAATTTTTTAAGAGATAGGGATTTTTTTGTGTAACAATTAGTTTCTCCCTAAACTAGAGGGCGGCAGCACTGACTGTTGACATCTTTAGCATCAGACTTAAAAAGTCAGAACAAAGCAAAGTGAATGAAGAAGGTGAGAGAATAACAGACACCAGATGCTGCAGCCACAGGCAGTGCCTTAACCATGAACCTATGAATGGATTTTAAGGAAATTTCTGCCTCATGCCAAGGAGCAATACATTAAAATTTGATGATGATGATGATGATCCAGATCATTTGCAAGTTTTAGCTCTAGGTATAATTCACAATATGGGGCAAAATTTGCTGCTTGGTATATGTCTGCACTGTCTGAGTGGTTTTCTTGTTAGACATATTTTTGTTTCTCTGATGTGGGATTTAATCTAAAGGCGTTCATGTGGCCTGGTCATTACAAGTCTTCTGAGTCTGATGGTCTTAAGTGTTCTGTTATCAGATTCTAAAACACTCATTTTGTGACAGTGCAGTGTTGCCATTAGCCTTGCAGGGTGCCAAGCCTGGAAGTTACAAATGTTTAACAATGTTGTTTTAAGTTAGCCACTCCTAACAAGACCTGTTGTATGTTTTGGGCCACTGTCATATTATAGGCCAAAAGTGATGCAATCCACTTTTGGGTCATAACACACTGCAACATATTTCATAGAAACCATTAAACAAAACATGAGCAAGCTATCTGTTAATAATGTGTCAGTGAAATCCATATGCAAATTTTATATAAACCTGCATTTGTCAAATTATGCTTTTTCCTTTAAGTATAAACATTTTGTGGGTGCCAGTTGATGCATGCGAGTGTGTTCGAGCATGTGTCTCATCCTTCCTTTGAAGATCATAAATACAGGAGTGGCTCAAGGGAAACCCATCTTTTTTCAGTGTGGCTGTCGACAATGCTTCAGAAGTGGTCACATTTTCCAATCCAGTCATCTCTGCCTAGATCTATTCATCTTTTAGTTAACTTCTGCTCCCCGAAAAAGACACAGTGGCCTTTTAAGCAGACAGCTTTCTGATCAGATCAAACCAAATGGAAGCCTGATCTCCAACCAAAATCTTCAGTTTCCCCCAATACCATTTATCAAACTGTCAGTTTCTCTGACCTATGCTATTCCTGTCACCTTTTTCAGATGTTTAAATGGTTTGCATGCTGCAAGGTATCAACTGAAACACATAGACACACACATTAGGGCCCATAAGCATAAAAAGAAAGACACACATATGCAGACATGTGCACATAGCATACACTCACCAGGCCAGCTGACAAGCCAACCAAGCATCAGGCCCTTGCTCATTGAAGTTTGTCAAAGTTATTAATTTTCTCTGTGAAATAAGAGGCCATGGTGGCAGGACAGAAGGAGATGGGTGCCAGCCCCAAAATCTCCCTCTTCTTTCATCTGCTGACACTGAGGCTCTAAGAGTCCACAGCCTTTACATGGGCATCGGGGTTACCCACGCATACCCAGGGCCCTAACCAACAAAGTTTCTAAGTCATGCAAAAGGATCAAGATACAGTTTAAAGCAAATACGCAGAAGCTGAAAAGAGAGGATGGAAATGGCATAAGCATAATCACACAACATGTTAAAGATAATGAGAACGTATTGAAAGGAAAGCATACTGTGAGATTTTAGCCTTTTATGTATTGAAATCAACATTTTCTTAATCACTCTAATATTGAAACAACTCCTGGAAATTGTTTATACATTTATTGGGTAGATTGCACAATATTAAATCTAGTACAAAGTGATAACACTAAATGTAGTACTACGTATGCCTTAGTTTTTGAGGTAGGCAACACTAACTAATATAAAGGTCAATACATACATAACAAGTTTGATGTTACTGTCCTCATCATGCATTTTTGAGGTTAGCTCATGTATCTCTAGCATGTGATCACATCGATATATCTTCTACCAGTTGTCCATCACAGGGTGCGAGTTCCTGTCTCCAGGATTCTGTCTCAGGATTCTTCTCTCTTGCAACAGTCTCTCTTTAGCTCTAGTGAAACTTCTGTCTTAGGATAATGTGCTGTTGTAGGACAGTCTGGTGATAAGAATGCCGTGGGATGTTTATAAGGTTTGTTATTTCATGAAGAATTGTTCTTTGAAAAATTATCTCTAAGGAAGGACTAAAGGAGAGAAACTTGAAGGACTGAAGTTTTGCTTCACCCTATGTTCAGTATCCACTCCATATTTCGAAGAAAAAAGTGCTGAGATTCAAATCACACTGGATGCATGTTGGATCAGTTAATGTCCAGACAAGCTCCCTAGCTCCCTTCTCTCTTTGTAATGTATTGGATCCACTCTACTCTCATGTGTAACTGACAGGAAGTTACACATGATGCGTTCTCTGTTTTCATCTGTCAAAAATAGACTAGATCTATATTTCTCATAAATAATGGACAGCTCCCCCCCCACGCACACACACACACACAAACACACACACACACCCACCCACACACACACACACACACACCCTGTGTGAATGGGGATTAGGGTTTGTCAAGAAGCACAATCTGCTGTGTTCCTTTTTGTAGATGGCTTCATAGTTGCATCTTCCCTCCAGCCTGTTGTCTAGGTGAACACCGAGGTAATCACACTCCTCCATCATTGCAGCTTCTTCTCCCATTGTAGTAATGCTGTTTGACCTTTTCCCATATCTCCTAAAATCTATCACAATTAAATCCCTTATTTTCTTATTAAAAGATTGTAGTTTAGGGGCATTTTGTGCAGAGATATATAAAATTCGCCTAGGCTCACAAAAATTCAACAACCCAACATCTTCTAAAGGGAGAAAGCAGGAGGTGAGTAATGAAGTTTGTGAAAGGACTACGGAATAGTGAATTCCATGAGGCACATTATCTTGTAAACAAGGGAATTTAAGTTGTTTTTCACAGTAAGCCTGCATATTTGTGGCTTGTGGTGGGCTTCTGTAATTGGGGTTAAAGGTAACTTAAGGTAACAGCCACTTTTCCTCTTCCTCCTCCTCTTTTCGTATTTCTGTTGTTCCACCCACTGCAACATCCAACCCCAGACCACCATAAAATAATACATATCTCTGTGTGCAAGTGGTATGGAAATCAAAGAGGGTTTTGTTACAAATCTTATTACATTTAATTGTTTCTCACCATATTAAAACATATCCTGAGTCTACTTAGCTAACATAAATCTTTACCACGTTTCACCATATATTTTTGGAATGAGGGCCAATTGGTCAACACCAGTAGTTTAGAAGCTTAAGTGTAGCTAACATGCCAGCCAGGGAAAACCACAATGACCAAAAGTGTCTGTCAATGGTTCAGAGTGGCACCAGTACTAGTCTTCCTAAAGGCCAGTTCAGTAGAAATTGTTTGGTCAGAGCAGACAGAAGGAAAATAGAAGCAGGAGGGTATAAAAAAGGAGCACTGTCTAAATGTGTCTTGGAGTTAGCGGGTAAGGCTAGCCACCACATGGCTAAAACAAACAAAAACCTTCCCATGAAACTAAAGAGGGCTAAGCTGTGCTGACATTAAATACATATGCATAAAAGAGTTGGAGACACACAAGAATCCACATATAAGCAAAGAAAGAAGTTACCAATAGCATGCAGCTAATCATTCTCTAATTACTATAAGCTTATGAATCAATCAAAATGTATCAGGAAAAGAGCATACAACATAAATGAATGCAAACATCAAAAATACATTTATAAATAGAATATTTATAAACCATTTCTATTTAGTGATAAAATGGTGAATATCACTTTTCTATTTTTTATGTAGGTTTTAGGTATTTTTTTAAGAACATTTAATTTTTTTTTATAAGCATGACAAATGGCAGGGTCACTTCTTTCTTACATTTCAAACCCAATTGTAAAGTGAGGCAAAAAATATGATGCTCTATTATAGATTTTCTCATTTTTTCATTAATGAAATGCTTAAAACAAAACATCAATCTTTTTGACTATTGGCAAGGAGTCCTTAACATAATGTAACTGTGGAGGTATGTTGTCTCTTAGTCTTTTGCAGAGTTATTTTGGCTCACAAAACTCAAGGACTTTCAGCTGTCAATATCACATTTAACACACAACAGCTAAAATCTTTCTTTTTATTTATTTATTTATTTATTTTTAACCCATTCAGGTAGGGATTCATTGGTGTGCTGTGGATCCTTGTGTTAAAGGAAGGCAAAGTGACGGTAGGGCAATCAAGAGTTCCAATAATTTGGCAAGGTCCTATAGCCCTACAGGATCCCCAGACCATCTCACTACCTCCATCACCCAATTTGGAGGTTCTCTTTTTAAATGCTGTGTCAAAAAAAAAAATCACTTTTGTCTCATTTCTGTGAAGCTTCTCAGTCATCCAGGTCATGGTCAAGCTTCAAAGGTTCAGTTTAGTCAAATGGACGTGATGTTTTCTAGAATGTTTCACCTCTCATCCAAGAGGCTGCAGGATACAGGGATAAATATACTGTAGGTGTGACAAAGAATAGGGGAGGGGGAAAACAAAACAAAAGGTGACTCTGATCCCTCCACATTTTGGCCAATAGAGTTCACCTGGATGGTCGTTAGGGAGGTTCTGATGGGTCGTCAACGTCGTTGTTAGATTGGTTTGGATCACACCAAAAGTATCAAGCCAAAGGTAGTTTTGACCTGATAATTCTACCATAGATGCAGTTTTTTACCTGTGTCTTACTTATTGTTAAATTATGAATATTGCCTTACTGAGGAAAGGGGAGCTTTGTAACACATCATATGATGTTCTTGGGTCTTCATGCATTCTATTATTATCAACCAGCCTCTTCTGATATTTTTCGGCATCTTTAAATGTTTTTTTAGATTTTTTTTTCAAGATCTGTGGCTCTAATCTCCAAGACCTTTAAAAATGGTGTTATGTTTTTTTTTTTTTTTTTTTTTTTTTTTTTTTTTTCAGGTTGGGGTCAGAACTGCTCCCTCTCCCAGGAGCCCATTTCCCCCGTCCTGCTCTCCCTTCTCTGGTTGGCGCCTGGGCTCGCTGGTGGAGCTCGGGGTTTGGGGGTGGATGCCCGAGTGGCTACTGGCCTGTCCCTGGCGGCTTCCCTGTGGGGCCCGGCTGGCCGGGGCCCAGCTGGGGTTCCCGCCGGGGGGTGGTGATTCACTTCAGGGCGGCTGGCCGCCAGCAGGGCCCACGGTCTCGTCCCCGCGGCTCCCTGGGGCTCCGGCATTGCAGTGGCCGGGGGACTTCCTCTGGGCTGTCTCTCGTCCTCCCTTGGTGGGGTCGGATTTCCTGGGTCGACCCCTCCTTGGCGCCTTCACTCTGGGGGTCTCTTTGGGCATCTTTACATGCACAAGTGCACTTTTCACAAACAACTACAGGTACTTGGTTCCAGGCACTTAGAGATTGACTTTCATAC
>JAUZNJ010038223.1:0-11159 GCA_034780135.1 Jordanella pulchra
AACTAAGCACAAGAGTCCCAAAAGTTTGTTTCCTTGGTGTGCATAGTTTCGGAGTGCTAGCTACGGTGTTTAATAGTAAGAATACACGCCAAAAAACACTATAAAGAGTAGAAAGAAGTAAAAGAAAAGTAGGAACCGACGTGACCGGCTGCTGCCTGCGCAGCGCCATCTTGAGATCGATCTTCTCTCATGATGATGAAATGTTCCACATGGTTTAGTTAAATGTATGCATGTTTAGCAAATGTATGATCAGATCCACATGTGCTCAGAGGTAAAGGAACCCTTGGGAAGAACCCTCTGCACAGTTCTATGAGGAGCTCATAATATTAGGAGTACAGTTGCTGGGGAAAATGACTGACATCTCTTTAAGGTGAAATGATATCAGCCAGTTATTTTGAAGAGGACAGTTCAGCTTACAGACCAGTTCATGATACAAAACTCTGCATGGAGTCATATTCTAAAAGAGCAAAGGGAGTCATGTTTATGACTTCTCCTTTCAGTTGTGTTCATGCTGGTACATCATAATGTCCACTGGTGTCCTATCCGTGAAATAAAGATTTTTAAAACAAATTGAACCACGCGGATCAATCCGGCTTACGCCAGGTCAGGTCGACATGTCCTCATGATTTACAACACCTAGATCATCCTTCCACCTATGTCTTAATCAATGTATGTTTACATTTGGACATTTCCTCATCATAGTTAGATACATCTTGCTAATTGTTAGACAGTGTCCATTGTTTCCCCAAACTTGTTTTCAGGAATGCTATCAGTTGTAAAAGACAAAAAAGGGTTTATTGAACAATTGTTTTTTACCTTTAACTGTACAAAGTAAATTACTGTAGATTCCTCAAGGTATCCTATCAGCTTGTCCTGTCAAAGCTTAAAGATTTTGTTTTCAGAAGTAAGAGTTTGTATTTCCTCAAGGAGGCTTTGGTTGACAAATTAATTATTATAAATTATAAATGAATCATTTATTATTAGTTTATGAACCTCAAGCCATGATCTGACCAAGTGAACAGTGGGTGGGTTTTTGGTCTTACCTAAGATACTTTTTTGGCTCAATATAAACAAATTATAATAAACAATTTCCCTTCTCATCTCTTCTTCAAAGTCATGTAGTTCAATTTCTGTCCAGAAGGGGCAGAATGCTGTTCAAACAGTGGGAGGAAGTTTTGCTCTATTTTTGCTGCCTAGAGGTAAAGTTTTAAATTGGGGAGTAGGAGGCCGCCCATCCTATAATCCCATGATAATTTCTCCAAACTCACTCCAGGTACTTTATGGTTCCAGATGAATGCACTTATACTTTTGTTGAGTGTTTTAATAAGTTATTGTGAAGAGGAATTGGAAGTGACTGAAATGAGTAAAAAAGTTGGGCAAAATGTTCATCCTGATACAGTTGATTCTGCCAAACAAGGTTAAGGAAAGGTCTACCTACTAATGAGGTCACTCCTCACTTTTTGACTCAGTTTGGGGTAAATTAATCCAAACAAACTTTTCAGGTCACAATCAACATGTAAACACTTCTCGGGCCAATTTAAAGGAGTTTGTTTGGCCTGGGGTCCCAATGTTTAATTGCAGCTTAATGTAAGAAACTGGGCAGTGCTGTCAGGAAGTAGCAACACTGAATTGTCGTGTCAGTTGCTAAGTGTACAGTGCTGTCGTATGAGGTACAATTCCATAGAATAAAACTTGTGTTGAAAACAGCAATGAATTGTCAGTGTTTTGTATTTGGACCCAGGTCTGACTCCATGAGGTGAGTATCTCTTTTCCTTCATTAATGATAGAAAGGTGCTGTTCTCTGCCCTTTACTTTTTACATTTACAGACTCTGCTGGCACATGTTTGCACTACATGACCCTGAATTATGCAGACATTCCCAAAGTCAGTGAGTTGATTTCTGGTGGTGATGACACAGCATACAGAAATAGCTAGTCTGAAGTGCTTGCTATTGGAAGCAATGAAGTGGTGTTTATGTCAAGGAAATGTGTGACACAACAAAAACCACTAAATGCATCAGAGGCTGAAGTGAGTTGGACATGCAGTTTGAAACTACTCGGTATTTATACACGTAATGTGTTTAGAAACCTTTAAAAAACCTTTTATTCATCTGTTCCATTGACTTGTTTAACTTTTTGAAATACTTGCTTCAGTTTGTGAAAAACCAAAACCGCTTTCATAACCAACTTTTTACAATATTATATTACTATTTAATGTCATGTTTTTCACTTGTATCTTTAGAACCTCCCTGCAAACTGGATCATCTCCGCAAATAGTTTCTGCTGTACTGTAGCAAAAAAGACAATATCAATCTTTTTATCAGCAGGTGGAGGAGTTTTCTGTGAAAAGGCAGACACACCAAGTGCAAAAATTGTGTGCATTTTATTGATCAATGTAATCTGATTACAGTAAGGCTCTAAAGCTTGAAGTTGGTCAGAAATATGATAAATGCTACTGCTTTCCTTCCTCCATCTTCCCTACCACCATAAAGCTATATACGGTCTCTTGGAAAGAGCCACAAATACAAGTTGTATCGAACTGGTGCCTAAAAACCTAATTTTACCCAGTGGCCTGTCTGTATTCACACATTTGTGCTTCTCCACAACTGGGAGCCCTACAATACAAAGCCCTCTATACTATTATATGTGTTTTGTTTATTGTAATTATTAGTGTGGAAGCAGTCAGAGGTTAATAAACATAGCACCTGAAGTGCCAAAAGGGTTACAATAAATGTTAGCTTGGCCTCATTAATTTGTCGTAATGGATGGAAACACATCTAATTCACATTTGTTTAAAATTTGCATCACATTTGAACAGAAACATGGCTACTGTGTATGGAACAAGCCATCACAGACCGTACAAAGAACTAAGATCTTATGTCATAAAACCATTTTTTTTATTTATAGGGAGATATTTATTCCTGGACAAAGGAGACATGAAAAATGGGAAAGAGTGAGACTTGACTGGATGCATGAGAGCTGGCAAACTTTCTGTTACATAAACAACATACTCCCAAGATCTGTGGTGTCAGGATACTTTTTCTTCACAAGTTGTGCATAGTGATAGAAAAAAGCTTAAAGTCTAACTTTTATCCATGTAATAATTTTTACTTGTTAGGATCTAACTGCACCACTCTAAAGTTCTGTGAATGGTTGCCTTGGTACGTAACTTGCATCATTAATTGTGTCTTTTTATGCTGTCATTTCCAGCTACAATACTACGGCTTGTCTTGGCAGTTTCTCCTTAATTTTTATAGATCCAGAGAGATTTTCAGGGATCGTGGTGGAAACAATAACAGCTCTCCAATGGTGTTATAGCCAAACACAACCAGTCCAGATTTAGCCACCAGGGTGAGAAGCGGAGAGATGACATAAAGTTAGGGGGTTGAACTAACAAAACTGCATAATTTGAGAATAATGGCCAAGGGACATGTAACCAAATACTAATGTTGCTGTATGTATATTTTTGACCCAGCAGATTTGGTCACATTTTCAGCAGACCCATAGTAAATTTATAAAAGAACCAAACTTTATGAATGTTTTTGTGACAAACAAGTATGTGTTCCCATCACTCTATCACAGAAAAATAAGACAGCCATGACATTATGTTTTTTACAAGTGTATGTAAACTTTTGACCACAACTGTATATAGAATGAAGAAGAGTGAAAAAAAGTGTTCCCTATGTCCTCCAGTAGCCTAACCTATAGCAGCATAACTATAGGGAAACCTCAGGATAACTTGAGTAACTCTAACTATAAGCATTATTAAACAGGAAAGTGTTAAGCCTAGCTTAGTCTTAAAGGTAGACAGAGTCCCCCCTCATGAGCCAAAATAGGTAGCTGATTTCACAGGAGAGGAACCTAAAAACTAAAATGAGGGCCACATCACTTGAGTCTATATGCTCCTCGCTAGTCCATGTACCTAGTGAACATCTGCATCCTGGGTAACAAAACAGACACACTACTTCTTCTAAGCACTAAGAACTCAGACTTCCATCGATCTGCCACTCTATTCTTCACCCAAAAACCTGGTTTAAAAAATTACATTCCAGAGAGCCAGTCTGGTGCCAGGCTTCCAGCTCTTTTATTTGCACATATCAGTCAGGCAGAAAAACATGATGAATCTACTTTTAAATAAATGAAGACTGGTGAACTGAAGTAAAACTGTTATTGAAGACTGTAGTCCTCAGCTGGAGTCATTATTTATCAACTGTCAACTTTATTCATGGACAGGGTTTTCCTCATTTATCTTCGTCGGAGTACAGCCAACCACATGCCATTATGTTTTAAGCTGAGCAGCAGCTTCCTGAGGTGATAACCTTGAACAAAACATCGACTTTCTCTTTATTGCTTTCTGTGATTTTTACAGACCAAATCTGTCTCATGAAATAGATACAGAGAGCATGCTAATTGCCGAAGATGCGTATAAGATGCGTACAGAGCCTTGTGTCAGGAGGGATTTTGCCTCGTTGATAATTGTTTGCTTCATTTTCTACTAATATACAACCTCTAAACATGTTTGGAGAGTTAAATAACTGACTGAAATCCTTGAAAGAACAGACTGGATTTTTTTGAAGCTCTGATTTTAAGAAATTAACTGATGCAATGACATCATACATCAGCTCTATTCACACCTCGTCTCACGAGTTGTCTCTATGAAAATGCCTCACCTTAATGCAAACACTCAACCTGAAAGCGCTCTGTTTGCCTGGAAGGCTACTCTGATCTGCTGCTCTGCTCCTGCGTTCTCCATCTGAGCTTGCACCGGCGAGCTTCTCTGATCTACCTCTGTCCTCCGTCATCTCCCTTCAAAGTTCTTTGTCTCCAGAGGGGCTTCATCTCAGCTCTGGTGCTCTTTCTAATGGGGCTCTTGCACTGTTTCCCCCTGAACCTGTCTGAGCTTCAGAGTGCCATCTCACATTACCTCTGTAGTCTGGGAGAATCTGGTGAACCCAGGGACGCCGATGCGAGTGCCCTTGCTTGGCTTTAAAAAGTAAATAAGAATTGTGAGTTGCTCCGTACAATCTTTGCCCTCCAATTTTCCTACAGAAGTGTCTCTGGCCTTCCCCGGCAAACGAGCATCTGAAATCCTTTTGTTTTTAAGGGCTAGATCCATACCCCCTAACCCTCAGTCCACTACCCCTACATGCAAAGAAGAATTGGGACATCACTCCTCTGACTGAATTGTGCTAAATGTAGGGGTGGGGTTGAAAAGTAGGACTGGGGGGTTTTCAGATAGGCCCCAAAACCTTCATTAGGTTTTTTTGGCCATTCAGACTTGGATTTGTATATATTCTTTTGATGATGGCAATTGACTATAACTCAAGTGTGGCTGAGCCCAAGGTCATGCATTGATGACTGGATAAACCTAGTAGAAAGTAGAGCTCATGGTTCCATCAATTAAAGCAGGTCACAGACCATCACACTAACACTTTCATGTTTGGCTCTTGTTATGCTTTTATTCTATTGCTGTTAGATTGATAGCTGTTAGAAGCATGTGTGGCAAGGTACACGACAGAGGTCTGTTGTGTACTTTGCCACACATGCATCCTAAAAACATTTCAGTATCTCATTCCACAGAGTATTTTCCCTAAAGTCTTGGGGATTTTAAAAATGAAAGTGAGACCCGATTCGTGTTGCTTTCGGACAGCAGTGGATTTGTCCATCCTGCAATTGTTGCCCTTTCTCGTTCTTATTTTTGAATCAATTGTATTGACTTTTAAGTAAGCCAAGTGAGGTCTGCAGAGCTTTAGATGCTGTTCGGTGTCTCTAATGACCTCCTGGATGAGTCTTCTTGTTAAATTTGCATCTCAAGTTTCACATCTTGAGCATTTTTTTCAGCTTGTGTATTATGGCTTTTACTGTTGTTTTCTGAGCTGAGTCTTTTTTTTCAGGATATTACAGAACTAACAACAAATCGAGAAACGGTGGAGCTTACTGTAAATCACTAATATCCTATCTTGAATAAAAAAAATGCCAAAATGGAAAATGTAACTGGAAGCTATTTCTCAATGTAGCGTCTCAAAAATGTATCGATATCATAAGGCCAACAAGTTGTTTTCATAAGAGAAGCTGAACCTTGTAACTTGGATTCTTCACCACCAGTACCTTTTCCAGGTCCTGTTCTTTTCTGATTATGTCTGGCTTTACAATGAGTGCTGTTTGAGTTGGCAGCCAGGGTGGGGTTGAAAAGTGAGGCAATCTGTGAGAGGAGAAAGTCCCTTTGGAGTATTGCTGGCTGGGTCTTGGCGTCATCTGTGACCCGTCCCCTCTGTTTGGACTGGGAATCACAGCTTAGTTTATGTGTGTGTCACTGCTTGATGGTTAAGTTTGCGTAGAGAGAGTATGAGTACTTAAAGTGACTAAAAAATGAAAAGAGACAACAAATTATTAGTAATTCATTGAAGTAAATGATTTGACGTCATGACCCACACAATGATGCTGTTGAACTTGCTTCCTTTTTACTCACCAGACAATCCTTCCACAGAAAAAGAAAGAACCTCAAGTATCTTGGCCCAGTTTATCTCTTCATTTAGGATTTTCCCGTGGAAGGAACATTAACCCTCAACAGTTTTTTGGTGAAGCAATATGAAAAAGAATTAAAAATATATTTTTAGCTTCAGTAATGAATGCATATAAGGACTTTTTTTCCTCAATGTCCCATCCTAACAGTTGCTGCTAAAAGAAAATGGATCAAAAACTTATTTGCCGAATTTGAGTGAAACATCAGTAATTCTAGCAAGTTCTAAAAGACTCAGTGCAATACAGGATTTAATAAAAGTTACTATAACCGCTCTCTGCACTGGTTTGATTCTAGAAATGTAGGGAAAGTGATCATAACAGCAAAGCGCAAAAGCCAGGATCCTTTAGAAGTTCTCTTTCAATCAGTTTCTCAACACACATGTAGATAGATTTGTATTTTGTTCCCTTTACCTTGGACAATGCTGGAGGAAAATTTAGGACTCGGTTATAGATTCACTTTCCAGCAGGAAAATGACCATAAAGACACCCATAGACTGGTTTAGGTCAAAGCATATTCATGTGATAAAATGGCCTAGTCAAAGTCCACTGAATCTGAACTGAATCTGTGGCAAAAAGTGAACATTCATTTTTCTTCTCAGCCTAGGACTCAGAAAGAGGAAACAACGGCTAAAGATGGATCTTTAATGTTGATTCATGGAGGATAAATGTAAACCTGATTTATAGCTTTCAGGTTTTTACTTCTTAGATTAGATAAAAAAAATCAGGAGGATCCTTTCATTTCTTTCTCTTCCACTTTCTTGTTTTAGCCACATAACATCAGGACGAATAATGCTACACAATGTGAAAATAATCAACAGTTAAGAAATGTTTTGCAAAACACGACATGATCCTGAATCTTTGTCCTTATTCATGAATATATCAAATGTGCAGATGTGGTGCTGACCGACTGCTCTTCAAGCTTTTCAATGAAAAGCTTTTTTTTAGGGCGGAGGCTTTTTTATTTTTGACAGTGTCATTGTCTTCTTCCCCTTCCTCTGCATCTCTGATTTGCGATGCAGAATCCTACTATTTCTAGAGTCTTTAGGTTGTTTGGTTAGTATTTAATTTTGTTCCTTGTTTATTTGTTGATGCTCCCGGGGATTCTCCTGCCTCCCTGCATTATTTAAGAATATTCATGATTGGTTAGTTAATGGCTGTGTCCGAACATCCGTCCTAACACCTAAAACCTTCGATCACTTTATAGAGTGGGGACTATATAGTGGACTTAATAGTAAACTCAGTTAACTGAGCCTTTGGACAGATGATCACTACTTTTTAAGGTGCATAGTGGCAAATCTCAAGTCCACTACTTTTTCATCCACTCATTTAAATTATATAATAATAAAACCACTATATAGTGCTCTATTTAGGGATTAGCATGGACGTTCAAACAGGCTATGACCTTAAATAGTCTGTAGGTGCCTGGTTGCATTTGTTGGTGCTGTGTAACAAGCTGCTGATATATATATGGATCGCAAACCTTTGGTTGACATTTCTAATGAAATGTGAAATTTGAAAAAACTACCTAAAATTAACTTTTCTGTCAGCAAAAAAACAGCCTGGAATTTCTGATGAGCTTGTAGCACAAAAGAAATGACAACATTTACTAAACGGCTTTTGTTTGTTTTGAGGAGCAGATATGTTTAATGAAAGAAAATGAGCATTCGCCCTAAAGGTCAAACACATTCCTTGTTAATCACGATCTGACCCCGAACATTCGCAGACCTGTCAAACCTAACAATTACTTTCATAACAGTAGAAAGGACTTCCATCTTTCCATCATTTCTTGTGTTCTCTTTTAGAACAAACCTGGAGAGAAGGAACCTTTGGGGTATTTTAGGCAGCCAGCCTGTTAACCTCCTGCGGACGTGGCCTTGATCGCTGCTCCGATTGTGTGTGCCAGCGCTGCTTAAACAAAAACTGATGATCAATTTTAAGTGCTTGTTAGCAGACACATCCAAGGACATGTCATCCTACTGGCTGAGGTGCCCCATTCTCTTTGTCTTCCTCCCCTCGCCTGCGTTTATTAGCTGATGACTTGGGAGAAAAATGTGTCTTTGTCCACACATCCCTTTTGGCAATTGAGCTGTTTGTGTCACCGCAACTTTTAATAAATACCATTGGCCATGATATAATAAAATCCATCAGTAAAATGCCAGAACATAAATCATGAGCAGCCCCACAGTGCCAGCTTTACTCGAATCCAAAACTGGACTTCCTCCTGTCATAGTGATATAACTCTTCCTGTAAAAGCGGCCGTTGTTATCGGAACCCCCAAAGCCAGGAGACCAAGATTACTTAGAGATGCATATATGAAAATGTGGACCACGGAAAAAAGGGAACTTTGGAATCAGTTTACTGCTTCAACAAGCAAGTGCGGTGTGCTTACTTTAACACAACGTTCCTCATGGCCACAGCTTGTGGAAAACTGGGTGTTGCTCCCACTGAAATGAAGCTGAACTAAATCCGAGTTTCATCAGCCTCAGAGAATCATGTTGTCTTTTCTATATACTTCACAAAAGTTATTCAGAGATCAACAAATTAACAGCTTGGTTTTCTCTCTTTTTTTAAAACATATGGGGAGGCTCAGGACACACACCAAAATTAATGAGGTATTTTATAGATGAGAGAGGGATAAAAATTTCCAGACTTCTTTCCAAAGATAAAAGGCATCTATGCTGCACAATTTAACCACAAAGCATACTTTAGAAGAAATAAATCAAATCAAGCTAAAATAGCCAGATTAAATAAGTGTAAACATCATGAAACTAATACTTGGTGTGGTTCATAACCTTGATCTTTTTCAGCATGTTCAGATCTGATTTTATTTACCCACTATTCTTTCCAAAGTTTCTTTCAAAGCTGTTTTATTGTTGAGGACCTTCTTCAGGTGATTGCACAGCTTTCTGTCAGATTAAGTTCAGGACATTGATTAAACCATCTTCAATCTTCCCTTAATGAAATTATTCAAAGGTGGATTTAAAAGAATTCTTGAATTCAGAGTGAAAAGTAAAGTCTATCCTCAGCCTTCTAAGTAAAACCCTGAAGCTTTTAGATTAAGCAATTTATGTTTGGAACTGTTTTTTTTATTTTATTTTATCCACTTTGTTCATATCCCATTTGCAATAGAGGGAAAAAGTAGCCCCAGAACATGATGCAGCCACCACCGTGTTTCACTCTAGACAACCTCTTATTACGCCGTTGTTTTGGGAACACCTCTGCCTTTTGGAATTACACCACCTAACATCAGGGCTTTTGTATTTTCCCAGAGGGATTATAGATTCTTTTTTAGATGAGGCTCGATTGTCTGTTTAGAAAAACATGTTTCTGTCTTTCAGCCTTGCTCCTTGGAGCAGACAATATAGAGAGCGGCTGAGAGCTGCTGAGCATTACCACATGACTAACACACATATTAAAGGGAAATTCCTAAAACTTCTTCAGCTGTTGACAACTTCTTGGCCGCCTTCCCGACCAGTTTCTATCTTGTCTTTTCTAGAACATGCTGCTCTCTAATGCCAATGTTGCTTACATTCTCAAGGTAATTGCTGACTGTTTTTCTTGTGTCATTTTCCTTCATGGCCTCTCTCCGAGCTCTTGCTTTAGCTGGAGGCTGAAAGTGTAGAAAACTTGTCGAAATGTAAACAGTAACATCTGAAAGTTTTCAATATAAAGTGATTGTGATGCCTCTGAATCCAAAAAGACCTAATGCTGAAATGGAAGCAAAAGGATAAACATCTTTATGAAGGCACTTCTTTAATTGACTGCCTCCTCCCCACAACAAATTTGCATGTTTTTCAGTTTAGTTGTGATAAAAAGTTAACATTCTGAGTAAAAATATTTAAAAAAAATCTGTTTATAATTAGGTCTTCATATTTTGTAGTGCTGTTGTCTTGGAGCAAGAAGGTCTTGGATTCGATTCCCAGCCCTTGATCATTCTGCACGGAGTCTGCATGTTCTGCATGTGTGTTTGTGGGATCTCTACAGCCCTATTAGGCTAATTGGTGACTCTAAATTACTCAGATGCTCACCTATTTACTTAACCAATGTTAAAGGTACATAGTCGCAGTATATACTGATAGAAAAAAGCCCCCAAAATATTCAACGCTGTGATTCGATGCGTCCGTCTTGATAGTGTTTAGTAGCCCTTTGGGGGCCTAGATAGAATTCCAGCGCCAGGCGGGATGAGCTGACATAAGCAGGCATAGCGCCCTCTGCTAACAGTAGTGTGGAGCTATCAGGAAGCCAGATGGCGACTACTTAATAGAGCCCGTCCTTTCTGGAATGATCCATGATAACGTAACAGCTCAGTGTGGGTAGAGGTCAAGTGATATTAATTAAATAAACGAATCTACAGTAGCTCTAAGTTCTAATACAGTGGTTGGACAATGAAACTGAAACACCTTGTTTTGGACCACAATAAGTTATTAGTATGGTGTAGGGCCTCCTTTTGCCAATACAGCATCAATTCGTCTTAGGAATTACACATACAAGTCTTCCACAGAGGTCAGAGGGATTTGAAGCCATTCCTCTTGCCAGATAGTGACCAGGTCACGACGTGATGTTGGTGGAGGAAAATGTTTCCTGACTTGCTCCTCCAAAACACCCCAAAGTGGCTCAATAATATTTAGATCTGGTGACT
>JAUZNJ010038224.1:0-11159 GCA_034780135.1 Jordanella pulchra
ATATATCTCCTGGATGTATATATTCCCTAATAATTAGGGAAGCCAACAACAATATATAGCTTAATACAATACACAGCAGCACATATATAAAACATAAAAAAGTATTATAACACCAAATAGCAGAGCCAACGCTTCAGAGCAGCGAATGACATATCTAGTGTATCAGGAAATTCTAAAGAAAAAAAACCCCATGAAGAAATAAATAATAGTGCAAAATAAATAAATAAATAAAATGACATTTACTACAACTAATATAAAGAGCAAAAATTACTATAGAAAAAATTGTTAAAATAGAGGATGGAAATAAAAAATATGTATTGAGAAGTTGTATGCTCTATTATTTCAGCTCTGATATAAGCTATAATTAACAAAAAACAAAATAACAATAAAAAGACCCAGTCTACATTTACAAGCAGGCTAAATAATTCACTGGGCAAGGACAGATGGGAGTGCTTGGATTGTTACTAAGAAAGGCCGAATAGCCTCAAATTCACATGTAAACATGCCAGAGACAACAGATGTCAAATCAGGTCAAACCAAGTTGCAACTAATTCAATAATAAATGATAATGTCAAAAAAATTATTTGAGTCTTTCTTTAAAGACACAACAGGATAAAACCCCTTATGCAGTAAAACATAAACAGCACATCTATTTACAGATGGCTGCTGGTTTGTGGTTATATTCATGTAATGATTAAAGCTGTATGTCTAACATAATTTATTTACATTATGAATTAAATATATTAATCTTTACATTCATAAAGTAAAAAAAATCTGATAACCTAGAGCAGAAATTAATCCAAGTTCATTTAAAGGTAAAATACAACACATTATCTGATCCTAATTTATGAGAAATAGGGAGTTACGACTAGCCACTTTGTTTGGTACAGTGGCCTGTAAATGCACTGTACTGTACTTCTCCATGGGATAAATTCAACATGGTATCACATTCCTTGGAGATTTACTAACCCACTAGCATCATGCAGCGGCTGTAGATTTTTTCAGTTGAAAATCCGGGTAAATCTAGTAACTGTGATGACCACTGGAAGACTATCATGATGCATTATCCAGCTGGAAACAGCCATAAAAAACTAGGTCACTGAGGTTAAGTTCCAGGGCATTTACATTTCCTCGGACCTCTCCTGGGCTGCAAACATGTCCCAGTCAGTGAATAAGGCCCATCTCTTTTAAGGAAGCTGAAACACACTAGACTTTCTATTCAGTTGCTTACAAACTTCAAAAGAGCGACCATGACAAGAATCCTGTGTCTAGGCAGGATATTGGGGTATTGGGTATAGAGAGGAAGGACTAAGCTCTGGTGGTGATGGCAGCAGGATCTGGAGTCTGGAGTTGATGATGCATGCTCCAGAAGCGTTGCTACAGACCCCAGCTATCTAGACAATGCACTTCCATTAGTTATACAATTCAGCAGCTTAAAAAAAACAACAAAAAATACACTAAGGAACAGAGTCTCTCTAAAAGCTATTAGGGTCAATTGTACCCCTGCAGTCACCTCACATGCACAAATGGACAAAGACAGACTCCTCCTCAGATAGACAAAACAAAACCACATACACATATAATCACCCCTGCTGATGATCAAATAAACCACCAGCCCATTACACAGCACAATTACTCTACTACATGCTACATGTCCATGCACATGTGCTTTTTCTAAGAATGGAAGAAGAGTGCTTAATATTTAATACATTGGGTTTTTCCCCTTAAGGGTGTTTTTATGCTCAATTTTGGAGTCTCCCCTAAGGATGCATACTTTTATCTTTCAAAAAAGGTTTTTTAATTTGTGTCTGCATATTGTAAGTGCCTCACCAAAGTGTCATTATAGTTACATAATGACAATAAACACTCTTGACTCCTATGGGATGGACATGGTTGGCAACAGGTAGACAGTGGTTTTACTAAAACAGTTATAATCCAGTTTTGATGAGTCTGTTTGAGTTGGATTTACAAATCATTTCCTACATGATTAGCAGCCACTTTGTTGTTATGTGTTGTTACCTACCAGCTTAAAAGTTTTAAATGTTTTCAATTATGAAATAGCTTTCAACATACCTTTATAAAGAGAGATTCTTATGAGCTACCATGGCTTTTTGTTAAATTTAAATAAGTCTACTCTCCCCTGACAACAGTGCAGCATTTCTAAATAAATGCTGCTCACTACATAGCTCCTCTTTTTCAGACCACCAAAAACATTTCCAAAGCTATAAAGCCACATGCAGATTGCTAGGTGGGTTTAATATGACAGAAAATCTGGAAAGAATATGATAAAAATCTAGGGTCAATTGTCCCCCTGCAAAAAACTGTAGAAAAGACCTACCATCCAGTGAAAGCCAGTCGTGCTGAGAGGATGGCAGTGATGGGAGAGCCCGAGCCTTGTACTCGAACACCACAGAACTGGAGATAATCTGATTACTTATGGCCACCTGTAGCGTCACCAGACCTGTATCATGAGCTGATCAGAGAAGAGATGTTAAGAGTCTAGGTGAGTATATTCAAAGTTTCACAAACACAATCTTTATCTAAAAGAGCAAAACATTACCCAATCATTTAAGTTGATTTTATTGGATTTCCAAAGCAGGATAAAGGTCTAAAATAAAATTCTAAATATTAAAGCATGAATCGACTAAAACAGATAACCATGAATTAAGAAATCCTCCAATATACAAACAACAAGATTTACTTCATGTATAACAATGGCTACCTTTTATAAAGTGAACAGTTTTATGGTATCAAAGTTTAATGAAGTTTAACAAACAAGAAACGCACACAAATTATGGCTTAAGCAACAAATCTTCCCTTAGTTAAACTGCAAAAGACAACAAATGATAAACTAGGCATTTTTAAATAGAAAAAAAGACACTCCGGTGAGCTTTAGTCATAAAAAAAAAATTTTTATAGTATTGTATAGCAAAAATGTACAGATAAAAATTATTATTATAAAAATATTGCAAGTTTTCTCTTTGCTACCTGGGCAGTAGCAACGCAGCACTCCTGGCTGGATGAGAGAAGCTGGAACCGAGATCTGGTCAAACAAGCAGCTGTAATTTGAACTGGCCTCCTGCCAGGGACCAGTGATCAGCACCTTCACTCCGCCCTGAAAACACAACTTATTAAAAAAGGTTTGCAAAACTTTATCAAAGTGTGCAAAGGTACTTGGACTAAGATGCCGTACTGTTGACCTTCCAGCTAGAGCACTAACATGAAGAAACTCATCCAGGTGGGTCATTCTATGTTCTGGTCATTTGATTTTTCTCAATAAAAAGGTTCAGATAAAAAAAAAAGGTTGGTTTGATTCTTAATTTGAATTACAACTATTAAAATTTTAATACAAACAAAAAACATGAGGAGATTTTGCAGTCTTGTGGCTCAGGAGGCATGGTAGTTGCTGGTTCTAGCCTTTGCTTTAACGTTGTGTCTTTGGACAAGTATGCCTTGCCTATGTGCAAAAAATGCCTTGAAGAGGAACACACTGGTTTCTCTGACCATTAAATGTAAACGGAATGTAGTGTAACGTGTTAAGGAGTCCTTGATCTCGATGAAGTGCTATACAAATCACTTAATCCATTTTCATTGCAAAATCTCGCCATGTTTCGTGTGGAACATCTTACTCCCTCACTTACTTGTTATATCTGAGGTGAGATTTCTACAGATGACAAGATTAAACAAAGTACAGTTCTAAAGAAATCTTATTCTAGACTAAAGAAACAATAATACCCCGTCAAGTTAGGCACTCTTATGAAGTGACATCTGGTTAAAAAACTTCTGTTTTAAAGTAATAACTACTTTTAAAAAAATCAAAATACAAAAGTCAAACAATTTTTTAACTTACATCCCTTTTTTACACAGAAAAAAATGAACCTCTGTATTTTAATTTCAATTTTAGTATTTAATAAAAAAATGAAATAGCAATCTTTGTTTGTTTTTTGACATCCGTTTCTAAAAAAGAAAACCAGATAAGCAAAATGTACACTGACCCAGGTGGTTTACATCATTCTATTATTCTTTGCTGCCATCATGTGGATATTCATTGATATTTCCCCCCAAAAATCTCCTAACACTGATATGATGTGTGGCGTTGTGCCCTCTAGAGTTGAAATGGTGGCATTACACAGGCAATGTCAGAGCCTTAAAAGATACAGATAACTATAGTGCTTATGAAGCTACTTTTAAAGAAAAATTCCTACTTGTGCACATGATAAAAACAAACAAACAAAAAACTCTATTCATAGATCATTAGAATATGATGTCATTATGAATATATTACACCTTGAACATCTTTCAGAAGTTAGTGAACTATTGTCATGCAAATTAAAGAGATACTACTTTCAAAGTTTTCCAAGACCAGTAAGATTTGGGATTGAATTGGATTCCCGATTTAGAGTTTTGAACATTCTGTCATAAAAGCAATAAACATTACTTTTGTTTTACAGTGGGGAGAACAAGTATTTGATACACTGTTGATTTTTCAGGTTTTCCCACTCGCAAAGCATGTAGAAGACTGTAATTTTTATCATTGGTACTCTTCAACTGTGAGTGATGGAAAAACAAAAATCCAGAAAAATACAATGTATGAATAAAATGGAAATTAATTATTTAAAATTCATACATTGTATTTTTCTGGATTTTTGTTTGAGATTCCATCACTCACAGTTACCTATGATAGAGTACCTATGATAAAAATTACAGTCTTCTACATGCTTTGCAAGTGGGAAAATCTGAAAAATCAACAGTGTATCAAATACTTGTTCTCTCCACTGTATTATTTTTTATAAGATATATATTACTAAGGAAAAAAAAAGCAAACAGTTGTATCACTCACCTCAGGGTAGGACCACTCTGGGGAGTAGTCAGTGACCATGAAGAGGCGGCCAGTGGCCTGCAACATTCCCAAAGCCCCATGAGCAACAGCTGCAGAAACGACCTCTGCAACATTCATGTAGGACAAGGAGCCAGCTTCTCCAGTGTTGCCCCCTGTTCCCCCACCTCCGCTTAGAGACTGAGGGCTGCAGCAAGGTTGAAGGCAGAGCTCTGAGGGGCTGTAGCCTGAGCCCCTGGCTCCTCCATCCTCCTGACCCTGCTGTGTGGGCCCACTTGCTGTGTTCTGATTTTCAGCGCTGTGAGATGTGACTAGCTGGTGAGCATACAGGGCACCTCCAGCAGCCATGGCTGTTCCACTACCATCCACTGAGATGAAGTCATTGATAAGGTCAGAAAACTGGTTCCCAAAAGATATGTCAAAGTGGTCCAGACTGATCTCCATGCCACTTCCACCTGTTCCTCCATTACTAGTTGCTCCACTCAGACCTTGATGGGACCCCACTGCATTGTAGAGTCCTTGCACCATACTCGTGCCGTGGAGGAGAGGCTGTAGCTGCTGGGTGCGGTTGGGTGCGTCACTGTTTCCATTATGCATTGTTACTCCTTCACCTGTAGCTCCTGCCCCTCCACTGCTACCATCTGAAGCCTGTTGCAGGTAATGCTCTGATCTCCCCCCTTCTCTGTTTCCTGTGCCACATGCCTGAATGTGATCCCCTGGCTTGAGGAGGTTCTCGCCTCCATTTTCTGTGGTTCCAGTCTGAGCTGAATTCACATTACCTGATTGCTCTATACCAACAACTTCTTCATGCTCTGACCCCAGTCCAGGAAAGGGCCCCTGGTACTGCAGCAGCTGTAGAGAATTCGTTTGGCCAGACCCTTCTGTGGGTGAACCTCCATTACAATTGGCCCTGTGCTGTGTCTGGCTCTGGTGGTGATGATGTAGGTGGCCATTGCTACCAGGGGAGTCAGTTTTTACCACTTGCAGTCCCATATAAGCACCAGAGTCATGGGTGTTGTGCTCCATCAGATGGGATTTCTGGCTAATGCTGGACCTGCCCTGCTGCGCTTGGTTGGTTTGAGAAGCCTCCTGAAGGAAAAAGCTAGGTGAACGATTCTGGTGTTGCATATGTGGACTAGGAATTGTCTGACCATAGCTTACTGTGGTAGCACTGGAAGTATATTCTTGCTTGGCATCAATGGCACTGAAATCCATCTGCTCCAAAGTGGTGCTAGGACTAAGTCCGCCTCCTGAAGGAAGCAGCGAGCCTGTTGGCGCCAGACTAAGACTGCCCTGACCTGATCCAGTACCAGATGACACCCCGCCACCACAGTTAACTACCCCTGTGACCTGATAACCACTTTCTTTCATCTGCTGCTCAAATGATGTGTCTTCTGTCTTGATGTTCTTAACGAGAGCTGAATTGAAGGGGTAGCTATTGTCTGACATGTTCGGAGAGCGCTGGAGACTCCCATTGGTGCTACTGCTGCCATTGGAGGAAGATGTCGAGGACGAGTTACCCTCTGTCTTCAGAGCACTGCCCCCATAGGTCTGGCCCTGTTTGGGGTTGTTCAAGAAGCAGTCAGGATCAAAGTTCATATTAGTCTCTGGAATCTTGATGTTGCCAGTATCGAGACTGCTTGTTAGAACCAGTTCTTCAGAAACACCAGCTGTTGACAACATGGACAAACTGTCTCCTGCTGTGGTAGTCCCAGGTTCCCCTACTCCTCCTCCTCCAGGGAAGGCAAATTTGTGTCGATCAGCAGTCATGGAGAGCACCAACCCTTGTGAAGTGGCATCTGCACCCATCAGATGAGTGTTGGGACCCCCAGTAGGAGACATGCTATAAACAGGTTCTCCAGTAACCTCAGACATGAAGACACTCTGGGACAGGCCAGACATGACAGAGGGAACATGGCTCATTCCTGTCACCACAGGGCTGTCGGCCATATCTGGATCACTGTTGAGGCCACTGCTGATGGACACCGGGGAGTTCTGCGTGGTGTCAGGGACCTCCACCTGGTTGGTGGACGACACTTCTGTGCTGTTTTGGTGGAGGAGGACAGGCTTGTGCACTTTCCCATTGCGTTTCTCTCTGGCACTGCCCCCTACCCCTCCTCCCCCGGAACCTTTTCCTCCGCCATGGGCACTGTGTTCGGTCTTCCCTTCAGACACATCATTGTTTTGAACCTCAGAGTGTCCACTGCTATAGCCAGAACGGGGATCCACCTTGGGGGAGATGATGCGGTGTTTGGCGCTGTTGCATTTGTGGTGTACACTGCTCCCTGCACCTATATAAAGAAACAAAGAGTAAACAGGATTTTAGGTTTAATTGGACAAAGGAACCTTAAAAAGTATAAAATATTTTAAATGTTTTAGAGTACTATAACAATTACATGATCAAAATGGAAGATTTTTAGAATTCACAACCTAGAACTCTGTAGTCTCTCTGTAAAAATGGCACAACTGGACGTCTTGTTAGTATATAAGGTTTGAAGTGCAAAAGCCTTGCATAACCTAAATTCTGAATAGAATAAAATAAAAATATATGTAGACTAACTACGATAAAGGCAAATTAAATAAAACAGGTTATGGCAGTTGAAAAATGCTTCCGAAAAAAGTATAGTTTCTCTAGATGTGTAATGTGAAGAAAAAAATAAATTTTATGTAACTTTGCTTTTTTTAAACAGAACACAGATGTTAATCTTCCTATTAGTATTTTTACACATTAAAAAAACACAAATACACCATTTGTGGATGTGGGTTACCTGCACAAAAAATGCAGGAAAATAAGGCAAAAATGTTGTCATACAAGGATGAATGCATTATTTTGCTTTTAATATGAGCAAATACCAACAGAAAACGTCCAGTTAAATACTCATGGCATAGATAATATTCAATTCAGACATATGATAGGTTTAGTTGATCATATATAGGTGTATCATATCATATTACGAGTTGTTAAAAAGTTGATACGTTTTAAGAACCTATCTAGTTTATAACTTTTTCTGTCAATTTTGATTTTGAGTTAACACTAACAAAATAATGGATAGTTGTTAAGCATACAGCCACTGACAGCTTTTACATAAAATAATTTTGCTAAAGAAACTGGCAACTCACAGAGTGTTTTACACATATACATAAAATACAAGTTTAGTGGAAGGAAAAATGTAATAGTGGTCAAAGGCTCTATTTTAGATACAAATGCATTTATGTCTTTTTAATTGGAAATCAAGGCAATAAGAGCTCTTTAAAAAGTGGAGAGAGACTGGGTTCCAGGTGCTTGAGATTCTTTTTCAAGTTTTAACCAAAAGTTATGATTTGGGGAGACATTGTATTCATGATTTTTGGTCCACTGCAGTTTCTTATGTCTTAGGCGATATAATCTTTCTACCAGGAAAATTTCTTTCTGCATCCTTTTGCTGACAAGCCTTATAGATATGATGATTTCCTTATCGAACAGGACTTGGCATCTGCCCATACAGCCCTAAGTACCAGTACCTGCTTTGTACAACTATTGCTATGATTAATATGTTTGATTGTCTAGTAACAGGTCTAACGTAAGCTCCACATAGAATCTTTATAATAATGTCAATAGGCAGATAAGAGACCAAAACCTACATCGCAGAGGAACTGAAGGCTACACATGAACATACATACTTTCCAGGATGCCCCAGTTTCTGTACTCAAAGCCCATTTTTACAGCTTTTATGTAATATTTAAATCAGTGTATTTTTTTGTGAAAAAGAATTTTGAGTTTACATTAGGTGTCACCTATAATCTTAATAAAAAATAAATAAAATAAACAAAACAAAACAAACCTTTTGTTGTAGTTAACTGGGTGTATGTTTACATTTTTCATTAAACCACTCAATAAATTCACCCTTTTGATTATATATATTTTTATTGATGCTCCTATACCCTTTAAATAGTGAAATGCTAAGCAACAACATGAAGTTTTGTCATTTTAATGTTAAAATAAGTTAAGTTGAACTATATTTTAAAACTGAGAAAACTAACCTCTCACAGACAACTTTATTCCAAATTTGATTTTAATACCTTAAAATTAACAAGGCACAGGGATCTATGTCTTATAAAATAATAAATCTATGGTATGATTTATGTTTTGAGTTATAAATATTTGGTATTCTGTTACATTATTTAAACTGCACAACCTAAAATTGACTCTTAGCTGCCTTAATGAACAGCAGCTGACAACACCTCCGACTGGGATGGAAGTTACGGGGAAACGTGGGTACATTTTATACAAGAACAATGTCCGATAACAGAAGAGATAAAATATAATCTAATATTGAATCGTTTTAGAATTTACAGATATGCATTTTTAAAGAAAATGCGGATGTAACTAAACATCATTTGTCTGTTTTACTATTTTTCTCTAATCAAAATGTGTGAATCATCAAACAAGATAACACCTTTTGCGCCTCATGTGGCTCTGCTTCTTTGTATTCTTTTTTATGCCCTTTGACAGCAATATCTCCTGTATCTTACACTAGTAATATAATTGTTAATAATAGTCTTAGAAGATACTGTATGCTTAGATTAGGCAACATTTTGGGGCACAAAGAATACTTTTTATCACCACTAAAATCTAATCCTCTATTTCCACCTTCACTCACCGATAAGCCATCACCTTTTTTTCTATACATAGATACATTTTTTTGCCTCATTTGCTCATTGATCCTCAAATTGTAACCTGCCAGTTGTCCACTTTTTTAGATTTCCAAGTTAGAGACTTTACTTGTCAGTTTCTCTGGTTTTACGATAATCACTGCTTCCACTACGGCTGATAGACTGATAGAAGTTAGTCCCACTTCTAAAGAATACAATTTAAAAAATACATATGTACAACCTTTTAATGTTCAGTTTGACTCTTTGGTCTGATCATCTTTGCTCTACTGTGACTGACAATCTTAGTAGGAAATGATGATGAAATGTTTCAAACTCTTCTAAAACCCACACACTCTTCATCAGTCTGTGCCCAACACAGAATTTTTCATTGTGAGGTAGTTCATAGATACACTGGTCCAAAACTAAACTGGTTCAAATCTTTCCAGCAATGAAGTCAAGCTGTGTGTAGGGTGGTTTGGGCCCAACCACTCTCGGTTTTATATTCTGGACCTCTTCCTTTCTATCTGAATTTTGAAAATCTGTTCACTTTCTATAATGCCACAGTACAGCCCTCTCCTCTCGCTGCTTTGTTAGAGGTCCTCCCCAAAAGCCAACTACTGTCACCTCATCGTGCTTATTTTGTGACCCTCCTGACACTACTGACTAGACGTGTTATACTGATGCATTGGGAAAATCCTCGCCCACCCACAGATTCTCACTGGATAAAAGATTACCTTTTCTTTTATAAAAAATTGAAAACCATTAGGTATTCTACCAAAGGCTTTGAGACCAGCTGTCTAGAATCTGGTCACGGTTCTTGGATCATGCTACTGTAGGTCCTTGACAGTCGATGGGACCCCAGAAGTGGTGCTCCTCCTCATTCTTTAGTTGTAACAGTATACAGTTTTATATAAGCCTGTAACATATGTAGTAGCACAAAACATATTAAGCCCCTAAGATTCCCCCTTTTTTCCCCATTTTCCTTGCTTTCTATTTGATTAATTTATATTATAATTATTTTATGTAACCTTTGTTTATTCTTCTTTGCTTATTTTTTAGTTTTAGTGATCTATTTTCTATCCACTTAGATTTTGAAATACTTGTGTCCTTTGTTTAACATTTTATAACAATAATGTCTACATATTGTATTCATTTTTGTGTTAAAATCAGAATTAAATCATAACTAAAAAACAAACACATATCTCAGCGCCATTCTGTTGTTTTCTTTTCATTTCTTATAACTAACGTTAAGTAAATATATCTCATTGATTGTGGTGTCAAATGCTACATGGCCCAAGTTACTGGTTGTAATTCTTGAAGTTTTTACCATCAAGATAAGTTATCAAACAGGAGCATTTAGGTGAACTTTAGAAAGCACTTTAGAAAGCACAACCGATATACAATATAATGTATCAGTTGTATTTGGTAAGAAGCTGATCAAAATGCTTTGTGAACGTGGAGCAGAAACTACTGGATAAGAGAAGAGGATGATGAAAATTTCAATTCCTCAGCTTCTATTGATCTTTTTAGGAAACTAAGACCAGTAGCAAATTAAATAGATGAGTTCACAATGATGCCAAGAAGAATGGAAATATACAGTTGTGGTCAAAAGCTTACATACACTTGTAAAAAACAAAATGTCATGGCTGTCTTGAGTTTCCAATAAGTTCTACAAGTCTTATTTTTCTGT
>JAUZNJ010038225.1:0-11159 GCA_034780135.1 Jordanella pulchra
ATAATATAATATAATATAATATAATATAATATAATATAATATAATATAATATAATATAATATAATATAATATAATATCCACACAAAAGTTATGAACGGATTTTAATCCATTCTATTTTGTTGAGAATCAAGATCATAATCTGGATACAGGAAGTTTTTAAAGGATTCTCTAACATTGTGAGATAGGGATATTTGGCAGGACAAGCAGTACACCACTAAACCAGAGGGTGGCAGCAATGACTATTGGCGGCCTCAGTATCGGACTTAAAAAACCTGTAGGTATTTTACTTTAGACAAAACCACAACAAAAGGGAACGTTGTTGGTCTGTTAGGAGGATCAATTAAAAACTGATTTTTGTACCTCATGCCAAGGAACAATTCATTAAAAGTTGGTAATGAACTAAATCATGTCCAAGTTTTTGCAATTGGTATAAGTCACAGTTTGGGGGGAAAATTTGCTGCTTGGCAAAGGTCTGCACTTTCCGTGTGCTTTTCTAGTTAAAATATAATTTACAGAAACAGTTTCAAAAACTCACTGTGGCTATGTGATGCCATGACATTCATTACCATCTTTCTAAGCATTCTGAATTTAATTTCGACTGCTGTTCTACTGCCAAAGTAGATAATCTAATTTTCTCTTCCTGTCAGTTCAGACATATCTACACACAAAAAAACAATAAAACAATTTATATATTTGAATACATTTAAATAAAAAACAGTTATATAGATGGTTGTATGTTTGTTACTTGGGATGAACAGCAAATAAAATGGTGTATTCTTCTTTCCCATAATGTGAATTTCTGTGCTTCCTTCATGCATTTTTGTTTTTCTCTCCTTTCCCTTCTAATCTCTCTTTCACCTTCTTCTTCCCTACTTCAATCACAGCATGCTCAACAGGGATGAATTAACCTTTTAGAGGAAACAAAGCCATTACATGCATGGTTGCATCCTACCATACAAGCAAGTATGTTCGTGTTAGTTAGAGTCCAACTGCATTTGTGTATGTGACTAAAAACAGTGGTAAGTACACTGTTTTCCTCTGGGAAAACATGGGATACAGCCTTTTGTTTTTACTTTTGCCTCAGATTCCAGTTTGCTTTATTAATGCAATGGTAATCTTTTTCCCCTCCTCCTTTGGATGCTGTGCTTCCCGACATGCTGGGAAGCCCAAAGGAGACCCATTGATCTAAGCAGCTCAAGAGACCACATGCCTCTCAGCCAGTTTCTACTGTGTCTGTCTTTTTATAAATGCTGGTGGAGAAGGGTGGCCGCTGGGGAACTGCCACAGACACTATGCTTAAAACAAAAGGCTGGAAATGAGCCAGTGCCACCAGCGGAACAGCCCAACCCTTGTGCGCTTCATGACCAACTTTTTCATTATGCTTGTATGTATGCTGCAGTTAATATTTACTGTAGTTAGTGATACAAAATGCTTGTGGCTAAACATGTTGACGAACTAGCTGGGTTAAACAAGACTTTAATCGGTTACCTTCTTTGTCACATTTTAAACTCTTGAATAATGCATGTCATTTGGCTATTTTTTCTCACTTTAAACACATGGTAATTTTATAATTTTTATCTATTTACAACTAAATAGCAAAAATCTGTGCTTGTCTTTTTCTCTTAGTTTTGTCTTTACCTTTGTTCATTGTTTCTGTTGTTTGTCTTCACCTGCAGCAGACAGCCTATGAATTATTAATCACAATGCGCTATCAAGGGTATGTGCCCAGCCTACTGAGGAGCCCCTATATAAGTGAGCATATGTGCCCATCTTGAGGCTTGTGCTCTGCCTTCTAATGGCTCTTGTTTTTGAGACCTCTTGGCCTTTCCACTCTTGTTTGTATCCTTTCTTAGCTTCTCTCCCCCCCTAATCCTGGGCCTCATCCTTCAGTTTTAGTTTTTTTTTTTTGTTACACACCTTTTCCTCTGCCATCCAAACCTACTGTATATTATTCATCAGAATACAATTTTAAATGTTTAAAGTAGTAAAGCGAATCTTCTACACCTTGTTTCATGTTCATCCATTGCCTTTATTTTTGCTTATAGATCTTTATGAAGGTTTTGTGCTACATCAGTATGAACTTCCAAACATCAGTCATCTTTTCATACATATATGTATTTACATATTTCTTATCTACTTGCTCATGCATCCATACCGCTCTATCCCTCTTCCTCCTGCCATATTATTTATATGAATTTATACTTGTGTATGGGAGATACTGTTGACCTAGGTGTTAATGTGAATTGAAAACATAAGACATGTTTCAACATGTGTGTGCTCTGGCAGGTCAAGTGTCATCTCTGTAAGACATTCAGGAAACACTGGTATGAGAAATTGTGACTGGCAAATATTTTGTAATAGCTGTACAGATTAAACATTTTTTGGATGAGAAAACATACACAAGTTTTTAATCAAATTCTTACAGTTTGTGTTTCTGCTGGGGGCATTTGGTATTAGTCTTTGTCTTAAGGAAAAGAAAGGGCAGTGCAGCTTTTCAAATTGCAGCTTTAACAAACATTTGTAGCTTTAGGCTGAAGTGCACAGAGAGAGAAAAGATAATCCTAGGGGGAGATTTAATGAGTAAAATATCATCCTCAACATTTGCAATAGCTTGTTTGTTGTTTGTCTGTAAATTATATATAGGGTAAAAATGTTGCAAAAATACATTTTCTTGTAATTACATTAATATTTTGATTTGTGAAAAAGGCTAATCACAAATAGATAGATCTAGTGATAACTTAAAAAGAACCAGGATTTCTGCTCTATCAGAGTTAACAAAGCTCTCTCAAGGTCCTTATCTCTGAAATGTATGTAAATGAAAAATATTTGCTTATAATTGGGAGCTTTAAATATTCTAGGAAAACTTTATTTAAGAGAAAAATTAGAAATCAAAAGAAAGAAGGCCTTTGACATCTGGCAGGTTCAGATTAGAAGATGTCTAACTTTTGGCAAGATTCTTCTTGTGTCTTCTTTCATTTAACTGAACAGTCATTGAATCTGAGGTATGGACTTCTTCACTCCTAAGCAAATGGAGAATGACACCTAGACAATTAAACTTCATTGTCAAAAGTCTGTTTTTTTAATTAAAATTCTTTCTCCTTATTATTGAATAACTTGTTGCTGGGAAAATGGAAAACTCTTCTATCTACAATGGTGTCAGTGCAGAAATTGATGTAAACAAATTGCGCAAGACATTACAGTATGTACTGAGCAAGGATGTCTCAATGTCTCCATATTTTCTCCATTTACATACACGTATAACTGAGGCATGTTAGACTTAAGAAATAATTTGTAGGTGGATAGGATATATACTGTGGAATTGTCTGAATAGGCCAAGGGAGGAGCACCTACAGCTGTGTAGGCAGGTGAGATGTTCCCAAAGCATTTATCCAATACTTGTGGTATTGTGGTAGCTAAATCTAATTAAGAAAAGTACTTTTCACCTCCTGATCATAAATTGTACAGTTGGATGAAAATCAAACATGTCTGAAATGTAGTTAGCCCTTTTGAGTTTATCGTGAGTCTATCCTGCTGTTGAAGCAGAGTTACAGGTATCTATGAGCCAATTTTCCCTAACCTTGCTTATTGCACATGTGCAAACAAGGGATTTCCTCTTGTTGTTCCCCAGTAATTTGTCGCTTAGCCTGCTCCTGTTACTCTTCCTCACTCAGAACACTGCAGCATCTGGTTGATCCAAGTCTGATCCTGTGCTGCTTTAAGCCACATCTGAACCTCTGTTTTGCTTCAAGCTACATCTGTTTCTGTTTGCAGTACCATATTAAGTCTGGTTCTGACTACTACTTTGGTTCTGGTCTTTCTTTGCATGGACTACCTGATTTAGTGTCATTCATCCCAGGTTCATGTCTTCCATTTTCTCATCTTTCACTGTAAACTTTCAAATGTTAACCTGTATTGGTTTGAATTAGTGGGCTCCCCACTACAAGAGCATAACATATATTTATAGTTACGATATTTAATATGCAATACACTTTGCTTGCAGCCTAACCAGTGTTACATAAAATAACTTATATTTGTTTATTTATTAATTTAGTTTATGCTTAATTTTCATCGCAGTTAGTTGTGAGTGGTTATAATTAGATCATCAGACCACTTGACTAGGGGTTTTTATATGTTTTTGTCTGTTCTGCGAAAAATAACTTTTTTGTGTTAGTGATTTTACTCTATCTAAAATGACAGTATGACACCCTGCTCTGCTCTTTAGCTCTAGCCCTAGCAATTTAATTGCTGTGTAACATTATGTTATGTGACAGGATGGCACTATGTCCTTTATTTTACCCTCTTTGTGCTCACAGAGTCAAGTAGCATAAAATAAGACACAAAAACTCTAAAAATGTGCACAAACTTAATTCCAGCATTTTGCCCATACCAGCATTTCATCCCTGCCCAGCTTTGTTTTATATGTAAATGTAAATATAATTCAGTCAGGTTTATAAAGGTTGGATACATATATGCTTCTGCAAAAAGCAACATTAACTCTCTTTAGAGTTATTTTAGTAGTAAGTCACACAATGTAACTAAAAGATCTACTTATATGTTTTGTAAATAGTTTTATTTTTCATTTTCATAGTTTGAAATATTTAAGAAAGAGAGAAATTATTATATTCTGTATGGTTTAGCATTCGCTTCTTAAATATGCCCTGCTCTTCAAACCAGTGGTGCCAAAAATACCCATGCGCTCGTGTTAAACACTGGGTCAGAGAATTGTGGTGATAAACAACTGTTGTGAATTATGAATTATATAAGATAGAAAGCAAATTGATTTGATATAGGGTTGAAGAATACATACAGTTGTGAAGTTGTTGCTCTTAATCCAATTATACCACTCTTTCTTTTGTTCTATATCATCTGTTAAAACATACATTCCTGCACAGGCTAAATGATTTACATTTCTCAAACTGGTGGGGTTTTGATGCATGGGGATAACTGTAAAGATTAAAGAATTATGTTCATTCATACACAGAAATCTCATGTCAGTACTTTGCCTCATGTGTAGTAGGTCATAGAGAGCTCTTAACCTGTTTTTTTTTAGGCAGAACTGCTAGACTCAGAACCATGCATATAAGTCATTGGGTTATCTATAAGACTATTTCTGCATGGTTAGATAAAAAAAAAAAAATTGAGACCTTATAGAGATAAGTTTAATAATTCTGCATCTTCAGCAATCATTCATAGATAAAGCATAACATTGTAGTCTCCTGTATGCTGTTGTGCAGGTCCTTCCATCCAAACAGCTCTGAACAGTTACAACACTGACAAAAGATCTAAAGGGTTGCTGGGCACCCATATACACAGGTTTTAGCAACTAGTTTGGTAATTCATCTCCAAATGAATTATTTCTAGATTTGATCAGCTTCTGATTACTATATTGTGGAGGGAGTTTGTAGAAGAGAGGAATTTGTTGACCTCCTACAATTTGTAAAGGGTTCTTTATTCTGATACATTAGAAATGCAGTCGTGCTGTAACAGAGGTTACAGACAAATATGTGTTGTTCTCTAAGGACGCACTACTACACGACCAATCTGTATAATCTACCGAACCCAGAACCTTCTTGCTGCAAGGCAACAGCGCTAATCACTGTTCCACCATACAGCCCGTTAGTTGGATACCCCTGCCCTATAAAATGCATTGTAGAATTGAAACTAGGGAATTTATTGAAGTAAGCCATTTTATTTCAGTTTACAGTAACCCTATGAATGTATATGTTACTACTACAGTTCTAAAACGGCTTTTCCTCCATCAAAAACAACATTTTTAAACCGTCACAGTCTCTGTACTGCTTTAGTGAAACACAGCAGGGTTCTTGTTGGACTGACGCTGAGTTGTCTCAGTGATGGGCAGCCCTGGAGCGTTTTTCTGCTATTACCACTGTTCTGAGTCTGAGAGAATTACACAGGTGGCTGTTAGGTTGTCTCTCTGTTTACAAGTGAAACTAGCAATTGAGAAAAAAAAAAGAAGTCTACTTCTGACCCAGTTAGGAAGCAAGTGACAGAGATGGATCTCTTAGGGGTATGCTGTTGTAAAGGGTTTAGCACGGTTCCTTTCTCAGCATAAAATGAAAAGTGCTGAAACAGACTCCCATATACTACACACACCACAGTTCACATATTTGTGACATAGTGAATCCACGTTTTAGTCACAAGGATCCAGAGCCTTTTATTCAGCTCAATAAAGATATTGATAAAATTCAAATCTAGTGCTATTCTTATAGCACCCTTAAAACATAAACCAAAATACACTGGTTTGAAAAAGATAGATCCTGGTGGAACTTTTGGATAATTCTTTGAGATGTACCTGTTTTGTTTTTTTGCCTCTATATTTTAGTGAAGAGGTAAAAACTATTTATGATTATTAATACATAAAACAAATAAAGAAAAAAAGTAAACAAAATCTAAATTTATACTCATTGTCAATGTCAGTTCAATTTATTTATATAGCATCAATTTACCACACATGTCGTATTTTCATCCAAGTCATACACACAGATTAGTTTAATTTTTTTTTCTTTTAACGAAGACCCAGCAAATCCTATAAAGAATTTGTAGGATTTGGGAATTGTACTCCCACCCCACCTGACCGTAATCTAAAGAAAGTTTAATGTTCTGTGCTTGGTTATGCATAAGACATCGCACGACAACCCCCTATAAAATACAAAACTACCACATTTAAAGTTCACTTATTTCAAGTTCAACTGTGCAAAAAAATTCAACATTGCTATAAAAAATACATATGTTTCTCAAAATGCACATTAACATAATTTCTATTACACTCCCTAGCAACTGCACTGCACACAATTTGGGGAACACTGCAGTAGGTCACTGTTACTAGAGCAGTCAATGTTTCTATAGGTGGTAAATATAAATATAATATAAAGATTAATTATGACAAATATAGTACATCTTCAGTTCTCACTTCTCTTATTTTGTTTTTTTCTTTTCTGTAAACTTAACCACTTTCAATAATGGTGTGTACCAACAATGCTCTGATGACATAGAGTACCCGCATTATATTTTGAAGTCCTTGAGTCTCATTTACACAACAACAGTCTTATGAATTAAACTGTAAAAACATGTCTCACCACACACTTTACCTCCATGTCCCAATTTGGTTAGAATTGTTTGTAACATGTACTTTTGCCCACTCACCTAAATACATATTTAAATCAGTAAAATAACTTGGGGTCCCAACATAATTATGGCAACAGTGCTGTCAGGCTGTCATAGCGAGGCCTTGGCAGTACACCTCAGGGAGATCTCTTGCAGCCCACCAACAACTCATTGAGTGACATCAGTGAGTCACTAAAGAAGGTAACTGATAAAAAAAATACAATAAAATGAAAAAAAATCTTGCAGGAAATTTATTTTACATTGTGTCAAGTCCAGACGGTTCTGTCTATCTGTTTAATGGAGCTCAGTTATTGTTATGTATACCAAATCATCATAATGAATATAAATATGCCCCTCTTATATTTCTTTGAAACATATCACCACAAAAACAACGATACAGGACATCACTGGGGGGAAAAAATGAAAAAAGGAGACCAGCCATTACACAAAGAACATGCTTAAAGTCTGTTCTGTGAGTTTTATCAGAGTTACAAATAGATAGACAACTGTGAAATGAAATAGCAGTCTATACATAATATCAAATTCAATCAGGGATAGTGTCCTTTTTACAGTATAAGTACAGACATAGCTCTGATTACTTTTAGAGATCAGCTTATGCTTCTAATTGCAATGTATAGTTTTAAGAACTACAGCATTCTTAGGAAATATAAAAAGCTCTGATGAGAGCTAGAAGTAATAAGAAGCAATATATTTTCTATACCCATAGCATAGATTGTCCTTCTGGTATTGTCCATAATGATCTTATATTGTTGGAATCATGATTTTGCCTAAATTTAAAGTGTGCACAACCTCTTGAGTAACAGATCTACCAATAACATGAGTATAGTCAGGTTTTTCTAAATGAAAACTGAAGACTATAATCTAATTTGCTGAAAGATTAGTAGTATCAACTATAAAGTATATCTAGATTTTCTCTGTCCTTCCTTTTGTCTTTGTTTTTTTTAGTAATGTTTGTTTTTTGTTCATTTCAGAGTTCTTTATTTTTGTTTGAAACTTGAAACAAATTTCTCCATGTTTAGTTCTTTTTAAGATCAGTGTTATCTTTTCTATTTCATTTGTGTTTATTTAATTTCCCTCTGTCTCCTTTTTTGGTCCTACAGGGTAGGTAAATAAAAATCATTCTACCACTCCTTCTTTCTCGAAGAACCAAAGCTCTTGCAAAGTAACAGTAACGCTTAATTTCACTTAGACTTGATTTTCATTCTGCTTCCTTATGGCCATTCCACAACACATGTCCATATCATAAATGCTTGAGTTATTTTATAATTGATTAAAATGTGCTTTTTAAACATTTTAGTACAAAATGACAAGTTCTTAAATCTGTTGTTCTGCTTCATCCTTGCTCCTTTTTCTTAAAGAGCTGTATTAAAGCCGCTATTTTCAAAGAAATAAGCTGCTGCTCTTAGACAGCTCTGCTGTCAGAAACAGAGGGCCTAAAAGCAAATAGAGCACAAGGTTTGTTCTTTTTTTACTTGGTCTTTCTCCACCTTTTTTTGTCAGTAATGATGGTCCTACTAACTACACTTTGATATGTACATTTTATGTGGCCTTTCCACAGGACCCTTTGAAGATAAATTCCAATAGATTTAAAATATCTTAAACAATGTGCAAAATTATGAATATACAACTCTTCTTGTACTATATCTGTCTGTATTACTTAATTTCAGAATTTAAAACCAATAGAAAATACTCTACAGTACAAAAAATTGCCATAAGCTTGACTAGAAAAATTGTATATCACCCAAATAAACAGATAACAGAGATTTTAAAAACCATGTAAAGTATAAATAAATTTAAATAAATCTCTTACACAGCCTGAAATATGTTGTATTAATTGCCCATAAAAATTTGAATGATTAAAAACTCAACTAAATATTTACTAAAGTTAGGTTGCAAAACTACTGAAAAAATATCAGTTTTCTCTGCTCTGAGACGCTGTCCACTGGGCTGTTGAAACCATGCCCACACAATATTCTATCTTAGTGAAATGGTTTTAAGGGAAAAAACCCCCACAAAATATATTTAAATTCAGATTTTTTTCAGGGATGATCTGTGGAAGCTTAACACATGTGTGACTCATGTTTAATAAGGAAACTGGAGAGTCACTCTGCTGTCTGACTGCAGACACAGGCTGCAGCTGCCGCGTCTTAGTCGCTGTGTTTTGGAGGAGGAAACAGGCTGGCTAATTAACTCTTCGCTAAAGCTGATAAATTCAGAGTGATCAGTGTATTTTTGTTTCTAAAGTCTCAAACAAGACAGGAACGAGTTGCTAGATTTGTCCCTAATCGCCTTTGGGAAAACATTTGTAAGGGGGGGTTTGAAAAGGCGTTTAATATAGCAACAAAGCTGCTAAGTTGGCCACAATGCAGAAGCAGCCTCGCTGTTCAGTTTTATGCTGCTGGGCCAGCAGGGGGCAGACCTACGTTCAAGGCAGCAATATGATGACAAGAGGCCACACTTTGATACACACCCAAAAAATCCTGAAGCATAACAATATTGTCACAAATTAAATTCTAGTGCCACCGTGCAAATAAAAGATTGGAAGACTTTTAACAAGTGCAGAATGTAACAGTCATTATACTGCTTAGTTCCTAGAGTTGAGTAGGTAACACCACAAGGGGGCGCCTCTTCTCTTTTACCTTTGTTGTACTATATACAGAGTGAGAACTCGGTGATGATGAGGTGCAGAGCGGTAAACTATTGCTACTTTTCTCATGTATGAGATTATAATGTTAGTGTCGTGGAGATCTGGCTCTACCTGGATGAAGTGAAATAAAGTGAACATGTGGAATACTTCAACCGTGCGTCCTGCTGTTTTGGGTTAGAGTGGCTAACCACCCATGCTAACTCCTTCTCCACCCTCTCACCGCACCGTCACAAGAACAACACATTTATGACATTTATAATGTGTTTAGAAGAAAATTGGGGAATATTCTTAACATGGTCTTTAATGGTGGAATCGTGCTTCCTTTTGTGTTTAGTTTGTTAATATCATAGGCAATAATTTGAACAACTTTTTACAAACGGAGTAACAGGTGTTATGCTGTTGATGAATACCGAGTATTTTCTATTTACAATTATGTCGAGCAGCTGCAGAGCAGCAGAAGATAATAGTGTCAAAGGGCTCTGAGCAAAGTCTCACTGGAGTTTAATGCAGTAACTTATATGTTACACTACCTCAGAGGAATAAGAGGTCTTTGCATAAAAGTTGCTTTTTAATCACACTGAATAGTTTTTACAACTAGAAAGATTTGGAAAAATAGAAAAAAATCTATTTAACTGTTTATTTTACTGTGTAAATAAGTCAACAATACTAACAATACATTAAAAAAAAATACCTTTGGGTCCTTTTTCACTTACAAGAACACCAGTAACTCCAAGTATTGATGCCTTTCATTTCTATCCGTTCTATCTGAATCCATTGATAAATGCCCACTAAATATGGTCAAGAGGATAATATTAAAGGGCACAGTCATTTTATGACATTTTTAAATTTACGTTCCATAGTTTACTGGGCACTTTGGTAACATTAGGCTTTGTTTTTCCTCATTTTGTAAGTAAATTAAGCCCTTTCTATAAATATTTAGATTAAAAACACTGGACGATAGGAGGAACGATACTGTGCAAATGTGCCACATGTAAACAAGGAAGTAATAGGGCTAAGTAAGGGAGCACCTATTATTAAAGCTGCGACAGAGTTCACATAGTGTCAAGATTGGCGTCCACCTAAACATGAGCTAAAGCTGCTGTGGGATTCAGTTGTTGCTGTTAAGTTGATGGGTTTGTGAGTAAACTTTTGAAATAGTGCAAATATCTGTTTGTGCTCATCACTGTTAAAGACAAATTTGTTTATTCTGCCATTTGTCTATGGTTTGATATTTTTACCTGAATCTATTATTTCAATCTGGATAGACTCACACAAAAAGAGAAATAGCGGTTAGAAGATTTAATGATACAATTCTTTGGCGCTCGAACCAGGCAGAAGACTAGTGAGCTGAGGGTCACCGAAGGCA
>JAUZNJ010038226.1:0-11159 GCA_034780135.1 Jordanella pulchra
TATCTATCTATCTATCTATCTATCTATCTATCTATCTATCTATCTATCTATCTATCTATCTATCTATCTATCATCTTTCTTTCCAAAAACTGAAAAACCCCCAACTTGCAAATACATTTTTGGATGTGTATTAATTATTTTTGTCTAAGTATTTTAGATTTTTTGTTGACTGATGAATTAATCGTAGCCAATCAGATAAAATAACTTTTTTGTTACATTCTTAAAAGAAGTACAATTAAACCGCTTTTTTTTCTTTTTAATAATGCCCTGAACCTGTATTAAAGCCAGTTTTTAATCAGTTCCTACGCTAAAAGTCCAAAATCTTTAAATTCTACAAGAATGAGTTCAAATCTTGAAATGCTGTTTCAGAAGAGGATTTTCTGGAGGACAAACTACCACCTTCGTATCCTGATTGGTCGTCGGTGACGTATCCAACTGGATTCAGATCTTTTGCTGAGGTTTGCTGACCACTACAGTTTGACAAAATCCTTTGTTTACCCTAAGGACAAAGGGGTGAAAGATGGTGGTGGTGTGGGGGTTAGATGAAACTCATACACTCCTCCACCCACCAACACACCCCACTTCATCTGTAAAGTTTTCTCTCACTGACCTTTAACCTTTCCTGCCTTTGTCCAAGTAAAAATAACTAATTCTCCTCTGGCAAATGAATGCCATCAAGAGCACTGTCCTTGCTGCACAGCTCTGTGTGTTTTTTTCCCCTTTCCATCCGTGCCTAATAATATGGAAGGTTGATTTAAAGATTACAGCCAGATTAGGATTGAGTTTTCTGGCAGATGGTGGCAGTTCCCCTTCTTGATCTCTGTTGGCCCCGGAGTAACTTCTCAGTTCTTAATAACAGAGGGTAAACAGAAAACTGTGCTGTAACGGACCTGTGAGATTAAATGCATTTGGCAGTGACTGTGTTAGTTATTAGTGTCCTAGATCGGGCCATTTGGGGTTTGGATTTGTCACAAAATAGGGATTATGGCAGAGAACACATCTGGAGCATCAGGTTATAGCAAGTTGTATTTTGTTTAGTTTTTTATGTAAGATTTTAAATAGGTCACTGAGGAAAGGCAGGATAATTAACACAGGTTTGGCATTATAGTTACCTTCTCAAATAAATGTTTCAACTGAGTGACAAAAATACTATTTGACTAATAAAGCTGATCTTCATCCAGCTGACTAGCTGTTATTAAATGAATGATTTATAATGGCATGTGGCTCGTATAGAAATTTAAAGGACTGAACTGGATTTTATGTGAATGGTTGTGATCATGTGGACTTATTCGTCATTGAAGTGCCTTCAGATAACATTTCTTATGAGTTAGTGGCTCAAAATTAAATGGTGATTCCCTTATTTTAGAAATATGGCAACCACCAATCACATTTCTGTCAATAAAATAAAAATCCTACAATGAACAGCCCACAAACTTCACCATGAAACGTGTTTAACTGTATGAAATCGAAGAGATTCATTAGAGATCAAAGCTGGCCATAGATCCAGATGATCAAAAACTACATAAAGTACTAAAATTTCCCTTTATTTTCCATTTCAGTAAATGAATCAGCTAATGAATGTATTTTTGTTTTAAAGTTAGATGTTTAATATTAATTGCATTTGTTTGTTCAATACAAATTTTCTATTTCTTCAAGAAGGAATTAGTGCACTGACAAACATTTTGACCACCACCAGGTGATTAAGGCTGATTTCGAAATCAAACCAATCACTTTGTATGTTGAACAGTATAGTTAACATTGGAAAGTAAATCAAAATACATGTGTTGGATGGAGAAAAGAAAAGCAAAAAAAAAAAACATTTTCTGCTATTAGTATTTAAGCAACCAACAGAAATAAAGCAACAGCTACATTACTGATGTAATATCAAAATACAAACATGTAGGAAATATAAGCCATGTCCATGTTTCTTTTTTTCCCCACTACAGGCGGTTGTGTTTGAAAGTTATTATAGTCAGCTATTCCCCCCCCCAGCTCTTTTTCTCCTGCAGCAGCTCCCCCAGCATACAGACAAAAGTCAGGTCTGTAACCCCTCCGGCCCCACCCCCGTGCTCTTTGACCTGTACCGGAGGCCTGGCTGAGCACAAACAGTGGCCGTCCCCGAATCCCCGCCACCACCTCCACCGCCGCTGGGGGCTCCTGTTTCACTCGTCCAATGAAAGACCCTACTGTAAATAACGGAGAACCTGCCTCACCCTGGTTTATCTTTGCCCAAGACCCCTGCATCCATCCTACTGTAACAGAGCCTGCCGCTCACAATAGACTCTCTCATGGGTGTTAAGGCTGTGGGTCTCTCTCTCCTTTCGTGCCCATTTAGAATAGGGATTAAGGGTGAAAAAAGGCTCCTGTCAGGTCCTTGAAGGGGTTCAACCCCCCCCCTTGAACCCCCCACCCACCCCGCAGCACCACTACAACCCCATCCAACAGACACTTTAGCCTTTGTCCCGCTGTGAGACTTTGGAGCAGGGAAGGATAGAGGGAATGTGGAGGTGGGGCGAAAGGCTGAGACCAATCACTCTGACAAAACGCTGGATCAAACTCCTTGGTACAAAAAATCATCAAAGCTAACCTAGTGCTGAAGCCACTGCTACATATCCCCTGAAAATCTGTTGGACTGTTTTTTTTTTGTTTGTTTGTTTTGCTTTCTGACACAAGAGTTGGTAGTTGGAGAGTAAAGTTTGGTTTCTTTTCATTGTAATGAACAATTTAGAATAATACATTCAGGATCTTACACAAAACAAAAATAAAAAAATATCTAACATGTTATTAAAGCACACAAACTACATAAATGGTTAACAATCATCAAATTTATTAAAAATAGTACTTTGAATATATATATTGTTTTCTATTTTCCATTACTTTGTTGCTTTTTGAGTCTACAGGATTTGTGATTTTGTCACATCTTCCTCGCTTTGTGGAACAAACAGATAAAGATGAGAACAATAAAACGCAAGAAAGGTGGAGATGATGAAACGCCACATCCTGTCAAACAGCGAGCCACTTTTTCTGAGCCGGAGTTTGAGAGCTGGCACGAGGAGGGAAGGAGACCAAAGGAGATAGAGAGGAAGGTTTCGGGTCAGAGGCTAAGTGAAATATATCCCCACTCTAAGGCATGCAACAGAGAGGATGCAGGAAGCTGAGGGCCAGAGATAAGGGCACAGACATCTGTGATAAGCACCCAAACACCTGTTAGGAAAGCTTCAGCTACTCGCCTTGGACCAACACTTACAGGAGGCAATAAAACGCAGGCAGAACAGGAAGAAGAGGGGGAAAACTATTGCTGTAATCGGCTTTTCTTTTTCCAAAAGGTGAGCAAAAGATACTGAAAGCCACAGACAGTTCTGCAAGTATGAAACCAGGATAAAGCCCCATCCTGCCGCATGCTTAATGGCATATGGCAGGAGCCTACAGCATCATTTGTAAGGTCAGTGGCGAGACAGCAGTGGCAGAAATGATGCCGTTTGAGTCATGACATGTCAGAGTCGCCCGCCTCAGCGATCAGTCCAGGAAATTGAATGGCTTTTCCCCCCCTTGCTGCTCCCTTTTTTTTTTGTTTGTCTTTTTTTTTAAACAACCCAACTTTTTCTTTTCAAAGCTGAGGGACAAACAGACAAATACAAAAAAATCTGGAAATGACATGGAGAGACCTTGGAGAAGTCGCACAGTAAAAATGGTAAAATGGTAAAAATAGATTGATAGTTGAATTATATTAGATATAATTAAAAAAAGCAAAAAAGGACATCTGCATAATGCAATCAATTTAGGTGGTTAATTAAATATGATATTCAAATCATTATGTCCTAAAATAAACAGTATATAAATAATTCTAATCTGAAAAAGAAAATAGATATATACACTGCAAATTCCAACTTTTTTTTAATCAATTACAGAATTTAAAAGAAACAAATAATCAACACTGGGATGAAATTTCAAATTTAAGAATAGGAATGGAGAAGACATTCATTTGACAGATAGTTAAAAGTATCCAGACTATGCCAGCCAAAGATTTAGGACCTCATCAGTTATGCTTTATGAACTAAAAAAAAGAGGCACAAAAAAAACAGCTTAATGCGTTTCACATACTCTGGAATGCTCATAAAAATACTAAATTAATGAAGCATCCTTTTATTCTTAAACATTCTTCTTCTCCAAGCAGGCATATCTCCATTAAACTGAATTCATCCCCCACTTTGTAAGCAGTCTGCCTGAGCGAGCGGGGCAGGGGATCTGCCACATCCATCATCAGCTCTCTCCCTTCGATAATCTCTCTAGGCGTCTTCGGTCAGCAAATACATAAATCAATTATGGTTTTAAGCTTTATGCCATGATTTACCCAACTGATCCCTCCTGGATTACAGCGGAGCTTAAAACGTGTCGGTCAGCGTTAAAGCCACGAGTCGCTTTGACATTCATTGTGCTCCTGCCAGGGTGCTCACCAAGCGGTATGGCAGCTGCCACAAGCCCAGCTCGCTTTTTTTTTTTTTCCTTTCTTTTTTTTAAAAAGAGATAAGACAATCACACCTACCAGAAGTAACTTCTTAAGGAATCAGGGATTAACTAACCTTTGAATAAGCAACAACTTACAAACAATATTTCAAATGCAAAGGAGAAGAACAAAATACTCATTTCTAGATAATATCAAGACAAAAATTAAGGAATGCATCTTAATTATCTATACATAAATAGTTTTAACAATAGAAATGTTTGGACATACTTCCATAACATGACCTTTATAAAGAAAAATTACGTTTTGAAGTTTCAAAGTAAAAAAACAAACAAACAAAAAAACAGAAATAATCTGCCATTGCACTCATGCGTCTTTTCATTTTTAGGCAATTGGAGGCTACTCTGGGAAAACCCCACCCACTCCTGGACCTTTTCCAGAATAGCTTCCACTGACTATATAGAACCAAGTCTGTGGAAAAGTACTGCCTTATCAGTTGCAGTCATATATATATATATAGATATAGATATATATATATATCTATATCTATATATATATATAGATATAGATATATATATGACAATAAGCTGCCAAACTTTTTTCTTTTCTTTTTTTTTTTCGGTTGTTCATGACACACAGGGGAGGGTCCTTGATATCAAGATTTGTTACAAAAACTTCTTGCATTTTTATTTATTTTAATAACAGCAACAGGATAAGGGTGTAGATATAATTCTGAAGTCTTGTCTTTATAACTCAATACAGAGAGACTGTAGTGTTGTTACTCCATATCATTCTCTCCAGATCGCACCACCCATTAATCTCACCATGAATGTGTTAGAGGGTTTTTAAATTGCTTTTAAATTATGTAATGAAAGTACCAAAAACTCTATAGAAGTAGAAAAGTAGAGATTGGTCATCAACAACATTGGGAGTTGTTTTGACATGATTTCATTTACACAAGACTGGAGACACTTCATTAGAGGGTTAATAAGTATTGGATCCTAAATCCACCTGTTGAGACAACATGACGCCCCCAGTTCTGAAGGGTAGGATTAAAAATCTACATGGTGTTTTCATGTCCTCTTTTTCCTACCTGAGAGCTTCTTTGTGGCAGGTGACGTTGGAGAGAATAGGGGCTAATTTTTTGACGACTAGCTTCATAGCGTGCTGATATCACTCCATTGGGGCCCCTTGCCAATCTCTGGCGAACCATTCAAGTGGCAACAAAGAGGCTAATTAGAAGCTCTCTCCCTTTAAGCCACGAAGGGCTCCGTTTTTGATACTTCCCAGGGAGGCTAGGGGGCCTCCGAGGTGGCGATGGCAGCATTTCACCCACACAAATTAATGCTCACACACACACATACACACACACAGAGGATATTTGTGAGCACACTTGGTTTGGCCCTTTGGCTGGAGCACATTTTCTCTTTGTGGCTGCCCTCCTCACAGTCTGTCAGACTGATAGAATCAGAGAGAAGGGACCAACACATCTTCTTTCATGTAACGGGGACCCAGAGAGGGGATGCTAATGGGATATCGATGGGATTAGAACCCAGAGCGTCAAAGTCCAGGAGAACAGAGGAAGGGGCGCTATGAACCAGAAAGAAAATGTATTGGATTTGCTGCTTTTAACTGGAGAGTTGACGATGATGTACGAAGCATAATAAGGTGAAAAAGTTTGAACAGAGATAAATATTTGACAAATATCTTTCAAGCCTCGCCTTCTTTTAAAACTTGCACAATGTGCATTTATAGATAAACCACACCAAGACCAACAGCTTCTGGGACCCGAGATAGACATCAGGAAGTTGAAACCGATAACACATTTGCATCTCCTGATAAGAAGTTGCAATTAGGGCAGCAACCCCAATCCAAACATACAAAACACTAACTGAAATTTATTATACTGAACTGTTAAATGTCTATATTACGACATACTTTACACATATACTTTTTGATACATGATATTCCATTTAAAATGCTTTTTTTTTTTTTTAAATTCGTCAATGTTGGAGTTTTTGAACGCTAATGCCTGTGTTCTATGATTTAGCATATTAGTTTGACTTGGGCCCAGACTTTGATTAGGCCAATCCAAACACTTAATTTTCTAATAAATAAGCTATTTAGGGGAACATACACTGGTTTCCTCTGATAGATAACCAAACTATAAACCTGAGCTTATTATAATTAGCTGGAAAGTGTCCTTCAAGACATTCTCTTCATATTTCTATCAGTTAAAGTAAGTTGTCCTGGTCCAGAAGCACCGATGGACCACAAGGCTACTACCATCATGTTTGACTGTTGGTTTGATTTTTTTTTTTTCTGAAATGCTTTTTGTTTTACTCCAGATGAAAGATGTACATCTTTTGAAAACTTCTACAGAAATCTTCATTAAACTCTTGGGGATAATAAATATATTTTTTGTAAATGTGAGCCAGGCTTTGGAGTTCTTTTAGGTCAGAAGCGGTTTCTGCCTCTGAACTCTTTCACTGCATTTTTTTTTTTTTACTTCACTCACTCATTCTTATTGTGCAATCAGAGGAAGTAAGGCCTGCAGAGCTTTGGATGTTCCAGGTTATATTCTGACCTTCCGGGTGAGTTGTTAATGCCCTCTCTGAGTAGTTTTGGCAGACCAGCCGCTGGGTTGGATAACCACTGTTCCACATCTGTTTGCTTGTTTCCCAAAAGGCTTTATAATCATTTCCAGAAAAAGAGATGTTAACTACATTTTTTTTCCTAATCTTTTCTTGAATTTCTTCAGATTGATGCATAACAAGTTTCTTTTGGAGATGTTATGGGCTTCATATTGTTAGACCAGTTCAATCTAACTTTGATTCATAGTATAACATTAATTGGGCTTGTGCTTTAGTAGTGTATAAGTGTACTAGTTTAATGTACAATTAGATAACATTTACAAGCCGTTACACACTCATTACAAGTCTACAGTACCCCAAAAACTCCTACTTGACCAGAGTGGCCCCAAGAGGAAAAAGAAAGGGGCCTTGATGCCATACTATGCCAGCCTGAAACTCCTAAGCCCCACTAAGGCACGTGGCCACACCAAATTTCTTGATGTATATCCTCTTACACTTATCTTAGAAAATGAGGTGTTTTAATCATCCTGCAGATCAGATTCCCCCCCCCCCCAAAAGTGGTGCAAACCACTTTCTTTACATTAAAACTACTACCCCCTTTCTGAGGTGATGCTTTTTACAATATTTCCAAATCTAAAACAATCAATTTGAACAGATGATCTCACAGGCCTGAATAACAATCTACTACTGAATCTGTCTTAAGATGTGCGTTTGTGTGTATGTGCAGCTGATTCCACATGATGTATCCCCTCCCCGTGTTAAGTCTTTAATCGATACATCTCCCTATCCTGACAGTGAGGACAGAGCCCAGATCTGAGATCAGAGCGATGGCAGTGTAAATCTTTACGGTTCAACCACAGCCTTTTAAAGCCTGTCTATAATTGGGCTTCAGCCAGCAGCTGCCTCAGCCGTGGCCGTCACCAAGGGCTAAGTCAAATTGGGTTCTCCTAAGGGGCATAAACAAACACTGCATGGACTACACGGGGAGAAAAAGCACCTGTGTGTAAAGATAAAAAAAGAGACACAATGTCAAACAGCCCTCTGCTGTTGTCTGCGGCTCAGGATTTTGAAGAAGTGTTTTCTTTAAGTGGCAGTTTTTGTGCTACTGGATTATTACAATGGAATGTACTGTAACTGCGAGTGCAAGCCGGGAAGACTAAGCCTGCTGAGTGATTTCAAATAGGGGTAATCCACTGCCATGTAATGGATGCTTTGTTGTCTGGCAAAATGCTTCCAGCTTCACAGGTTAGGGCCATGAGCCATTTGCTCTTTTCAATCTTTTTTTTCTGTTTCTTTTGATTTTGCATTGTTTTCTGAAAGGAAGCCCGAGAAGGTATGGGCCATATCTAAGCTTTAGATCTCTTTTATGTATCCATTATTACAGCCCACAGAGAGCCTTTATTTGAATCGGTAAAGTTAAAGGAAGACAGCGCTCTGGCAGTGCTGTCAACTAACACTGACGGCTGCTGTATTAAAGTTCAGCATCACAACACTGGGTGTCTGTCATCTCTACATGGCACCTGTCCTTGTGAGTTTTTTTGCAGCCACTCAGTCATAAACCGATACCTCTGCTGGCACTCAAGTTACAAACCCAACTCAGTGTGGTAAATCATTTAAAAATAATAATTAAAAAAAGTAAGAAGCTAATTTACTTACCAAGATGCTTTGTGTTACTGAGGCTTACTTTGCTGCTAATGGGATGACAATACATTTGACATTCACACTTACATAATATAATTCATATGTTTAATCAGCTTTGCTGTCACATGCGCTGCACATAAGACAGTCTTTAAACTGACATTTAAGTAATTGTTGTTGCATTACTAACGTTGCAGTCATGTTATTCGTTGTTAACAAATCACATTCTTCTCATGCTTCTTCATTACAAAAAAAACAACAACTGTAAATAAATAATATTAGAATATATTATCTAATTCAGCCAGAGCCTTTCCAGATAAATTTATCAATTTATACCAGGGCTGCAATTAATGATTATTTTGCAAATTGATTCATCTGTTGATTATTTTTTCGATTAATCGGTTAATAATCGGATGGTAAAAGCTTCCTTAAAGACTTTTTACAGAATTAAACCAGGTAAAAGTAAAACTTTTCCACCTCAGGAATTGTGGATAGAGCATACAGACGGACAAAAAGGTTTTTTTAATCTTAAATACAAAGTATTTACATATTTTTTTTTACAATTTTTGTATAAATTCTGCTCTAAGTGGGGTGATCTGTCAGCTAAAGGTATGTTTTGCAGTCTCTATACTCCAGTTAACGATTAATCAATTACTAAATTAGTTGCCGATTATTTCAATAATCGATTAATCACGACTAAACGATTAAATGTTTCAGCCCCAATTTCAAATTTTCATCTTTTAATTGTTGCAGGCTGGTACCATTGTTGGTCACTTGAATCCAACCGTCGACTTAGTGTGGCTACAACAAAAAAAAAGCTAGTTAATGGTTGATGATGGCTAAAGCAGCCACTCAAGGGTCAAAGCATGTTTGAAAATGATCTCTATAGCTTCCACTGACCTCTCTTCAGAGTCCAGCCTTTATATACCTGTGTGTGCATACTTCGTTATCACCTGCAACAAACGTATTGGAACTGCTATCGGGCTTCAATCAGTTCTTGGTTTACTAGGAAGGATTGCCGAGGGTTATCTGTCTCACTCTGATATGCACAGATAAGGGCCTTGGGCTGGCTGTTTAAACACCTGGGGCCCGGGGTATTAGAGCGCCCTCCGTCCCCCTGTTTTTTGCCACAAAAGAAGAGGAAATGGAAGAGTGGGAGCTGCCTGCTGCAGCAAAAGGGGGAATGTGTGTGAAAAGTAATGAAGAGTGTGTGCGCGTGCGGAGGTTAAAGCGGGGGTGATTATTTCTCACCACTTTTACCTACCATACACCCTGAGACTATGACAATAAGACAATAAGCTGAGGAGAAAGAAAAAAACAGAGGCTGGTTTCATAAATTTCAATCAACATAACGGCGTAAAATATGAGAATAGGTATATCTAGAATTAATCTCTGTGATTTTCAAGGCTTTACAATGAAAAATCTCTGTTTCACATATGGGATGTACCACGTAGCAGTGATTTGCATGAAAATAGACGATTAAATGAAAGAGATAGAGTCAAGACTGTTCTGTGAACTGGCTGCTGTGTTTAGAATACCAAACAGAGAGGGTTTTCCTTTCCTCGTCTTTTACCCTGCCTTTGCAGAATCACCTACCCCCCAATATGTATTTACCCATTAATGATCCCAGTGCTGATTACTCTCTTAGTGCAAGGGCTACTAAAATATCACAATAATCCTGTCTGCCTGCACCCCTGAAAGCTTTTAGGCTGAACAGTCCTTCAGAAATAAACCTATGACTTTTCAGTGAGGAGGTGATGATGTGCTGGATTGTCAGAGAAGAGGAGGAATGAAAAGTTGTGGTCAGCTGGGGGATTGTTGATGTTTAGAAAACTTAACCTCAGGTCCTTAAAAAGAGTAGGCCCTACATTTAGTTTCAGGCTCCTCTTTGAATTGTGATAAATGTTAAACAGCAGTGGTAATTAAGTTTCGAACCCTTCAAATGTTTAAAATCTCATTGCATATAGACATTTAAAGCATCTCCCATTGTTATTTACACACTGGAATAAAAGCCTTGGAATAAATTATTGAAATAAAAAAAAGACACCAAATGCCAATCATTTGAAAATAACAAATGTTTCCCATGATCAAATTACTTTTGTCAAACAGAAAAGAAATAATACATTTATAAATCATTTAGCTTCTTATGAAATGGCAGGTATAAAAACAGTATATTAGCTGGTTAATTGGTCATCTGTAGGCAAGCCGCTCCAAGATTCTTTCAAAAGACATGTCGGGTGCCACAGGCCATCCGTGATTTTCCGATTACTTCCAAACGGCTCTTTTTTTTGGTCAATATTGGAATAAAGTGGGAGCCTTTATTTTGCCAACTGACTGGAAGTGCACAGCAACAGTAAGGGGAGGTGCAGCATTACCTGTGTGCAGCATAGATACCGTGTTTCCCCGAAAGTAAGACAGTGTCTTACTTTCTTTTTATCCCCAAAAGCCCCACTATGTCTTACTTT
>JAUZNJ010038227.1:0-11158 GCA_034780135.1 Jordanella pulchra
ACCCGTAGGGTTGCTCCACCCTCTCTGTATATCTTAAAAAATTTCAATTACCACTGACTATATGCACTGAAAACAGTATCAACTAAGAACATGGAGACTGAACCATTTTTTTCCTCAGTGATATCTGAGAAAATAAACAAATTTTAGACCAAAGGACTGTATTAAAAAACTGACTAAACATCAAAAATGAAGAAGATGAACTTGTGTTTCTGCTTGCTGCTAAATTTGATTGAGATCTACATCATAAAGGTTTCATCGTCTGGCTGCCATGTAAGACGTCTTATTGTGCATGTTGGTCTGTGTATTTCTGTGTGTCTGTGTGCCAATTATATGCATTCTCCAATCTCCGCTCCAATTGTCAGTCTGGCAAGTGCTCACCTTTGTCTGAGCAAGGAGGAAAAAGGAGGAGCACAGAAGGAGAGCAGCAGGAGCACGAAAAAGAGGAGGATTTAGAGGAAGTTGAACAAAGAGCAGGAGGTTCTGATTGAGCCTTTGTTGGGAGATTTGCCAGTTTGTGTGTCAAAGGGAGAATGGGGAAGGAAATGCAACAAGAAATATTCGACGATTGGCAGGTGCAGGCTGACCTTCCATAGTCTTTTCTCTTTTCTGCATCTCTTGTTTTTTTTATCCATTTATTTGCACCGCCAAACAAAGAAAATAATATATGAGTCAAAGAAACAGCATAAAACACCCAGCCTAAAAAAATTTGCCTTTTAAGATTACCTGCCTTGGGTTTTACTTTCATTTCCATCTTAAGTTTTGTTCACGACATGGCCTCTAGTCCTATCAGAGTATACGTCATATCACAATGCATCTTATAAGTATATATATATTTATATATATATATATATATATTTATACACGTATTTATTTACTCCTTTAACTTAATCTCTCTTGTGAGCGAAACACACACAACCTGGCTTAAAGATCAGTCATTGATCTTCTCTCTCTCCCCTGCCTTGGCCATTATCTGCCTAATTATTCACAATCCATCTTTAGCTCAGTGTAGGCCATCAAGGGAGGAGGGGGATGCCCAGACTGTGGAAGTGTTTGCGTGCCGATATGTCACTAAAAGAAACAGAAATTGTGATCCTAATTGCTGTAAAAAAGGCAGGTTGTCATCTTTGGAGCATATTTGCTTGCACCCTGCAAACAGCAGCCTGCTGAGTAAATCAGGTGCTGCTGTTCAGGTGCTGCTGCTCAACACTCACACAACACCAGCACCAGACAACTGCATGACAGCATGTCAACCCCATCAAATTTAGAGGGCCATTAAGCAAGAGCCTGGCACTTATTAACGATGTCACTGTGGACAGTGTGTTGTATTAATGATGTCACAACGAGAAGCTGGACAAGGCAGCAGGCATTCATCAACCTGTGGGGGTGTGTGTTGTTGTGTGTGGAGTGGATGGGAGTCAGGTGGAGCAGCTCTACAATGGAAACACAGTCCGACCTTGATGTCTGATGATGAAGAGTGGGGGAAGGGGAAGAGAGTGGCTGGAGGAGTAGGGGGACATCTCCTCTTTGTCGTCACTCCTCAATGGTGTTTTTTCAAAAGGCCCTAGCACTGAAAGGGCTTACACCAACACAGCCTCACTTTTTTATATGATTACATCCCAGCCACTTTCCTTTGCTCTTTAAAGCAGTCTGTGTCTACAGACTCAGAAACCAGAACAATATGTGAAGCATTCCTGTGGTCTGGATGGGATTTTATCATGTAGTCATGCAGAAAAAGGGCCAGGGCGTAATAAAATAAAGGACATAAAAATTTTCTAGAAAAGATTTGTGTCACGAAGAATTTCTTTAGTTTCTAAACTTTGCATATAAGTTAAGAACATTTGTGGTTGGTTGATTATTTTAATTCATAATGACTTTTATGCAAATAAGGCTTACACCACAGGAAAAGACTAGATAATATATTTTGCACTAGATCATCCTACGTTATTAAGGGAACTTCAGTGTGAGAATCCTTACCAAATCCTCTCGTCCTTTGGTGAAGGTAGTGTGACCTATTTCATGCAGGATCTTCTTTACTGGAAAAACAAGACTTGTTATCACTGGAGGCAGTCTCAATTCAAAAGTCATAACAAATGGCGACCCCATACCTCCATACTGCCTGAGCGGAGTCCTGCAGTATGCCAATGTCTATCCTTACAAAGCAAGGTTTATCGGAAACTAATGCCACTGGAGTGGAGAGAAACCACCGAGTTGCCTTAATCTGAACAACATATTTCTGATTTTCTAATTTCTTTAACAGATCCTGCGCTGTGCTGTTTGTGCCAGAGCCTTAAACACAACCACAATCACACCAAGGTAGTGTGCAGCAAAAGAGGGAGGGGTCCTCCCAAGAATTACTCAGGACTCTGAATTTTAAATTATTACAATATTCCTCTGCCAATATGTCTTGTTTCTTTATGGATGATCTAGCACCATACCAGAGCTTTACTTCTGCCCACATCTAATATTTGAAAAATGCACCTATAGGAAGAGATGCTCAATGGATTTCCTCCCCACATACATCAATGAGTACAGGGAGGACATAAACCTTTTCTCAAACTATCATTTCACAGTATAATGATTCCAAGTTCATTTCAGCCTTTCTGTGTAATTTGCACATTCTCTTTGGTGGACTGGAGGCTTTTGTTTGGATAATTAAGGTTGCTTCAACCTTCTAAACCATGAATATTTAGTTAACTGGCCACTTTAAAATGCATGCACACATGCATGGATGTATATGTGTTTGGTTCTGTGTTTGGTGTTTACTGTGTTTATTTGTGAGTTTTCCTGTACAGGATGTATGCCACCTTTAATGATCATTTGACCAGTGGATGGTCAACTGATCCCGTGAGTGTTAAAAAAATGGATAGACAGATGAGGGATGAATGTTAAAAACTGCTTAAGGGGTTCACAGTTTTGTTTGTCCATGTTTGGGTTGGTATGGTTGTGCTCTCACAAATGCTGACTTAAGAGTTTCTGGCCACATCAAGGTTAAATTAATTTGAACAAACACAATATACAGTGATTTATGCCTTGGTCCATGAGGAGAAGGTCACAGACATTGTCCTATATGTGGATTTGTATTAGATGTCTATATACATTTTTGTTTTGTCATTGTTCTCCCATCGCTTGTCACCTTGAATTGTTTTTCTTAAGCTTTGTTAATAAAACAGATAACATGCTTAGGTCATAATAATCTAGTGGGTTTATATTTGTCAGGAAGATTGATTTATTCCTCTCTATGACCTATTTAGTGATTGTCTCAGAATCACACTAAAGGCCAGAACCTTATTTTACCTGTTTTAAGCCATTTAGGAAAAAAACTATGTTCTCTAACTACCCTCCTCAAACTAATAGTGCATCTGATCTGTTGTTTTTTGTAAAAAAGAGAAAATTATATACTCTCATCTGTTACAGTTTTCCAGCTCTAAGCATCATCGGATCACCAGAAGTTAAAAAGTAAAGTTTGTCACCATTAAAACGTGCTTCCCAACACTTCCTTAATGATCTTAAAAGACAAATTTGTCAAAGATCTCTGAAGAGACGTTTTTCTCAGTTGCCCATATCCAGAGATCACCAATTCCCTCAGAGGCAACCCTGTCTACTGTTTTGCCAGAACCGAGCCCATGAAGATTGGTTGCACCAGATTAAACCTCTGAAGAAAGACAGGTTAGATACCAGAAGTTTACTTTATTGAGGCTCACCCCAGCACTATAAATACAATAAGGGTACTGATGGGTAAGACATCTTTTTCATCACCCTCTAGGATTATCCTTCTGTCCATTATGTTCAAAAGACACTACTCTCACTCTGTTGTCCCTCATTGAAATAGGATCAGAATGTGACCCCATCTATTCAGAACTGGTTAAGGAACTCATGATCCCCTTTCAGCCCCTGCCTAATTCCATCCAAGTTTTCACCCTGGATTTGTAGCCCCACGGCAACCATAACCCATCAAACTGTTCCCCTCCGTCTTTGCCATGAGCCCATCCAACACCTCATGTTCCCCATTGAAGACGCCCTTTTAGTGCTCGGTGTCCCCCCAAAAATACAACCCATCAAATAAATTGGGTTAAATCTAATTCTGGAGTCCTCACTGTTCTACAAATTGTCTCCTTTTTGCAGCTCCTCCTCAACACCCATTACTTCCATTCCTGATTTAACCAACCAGCAGAATATCATGACCTCCAACAAGAATTCAGCAAAAAATTAGCCCTGTCCTTATCGTCCTTACGACTGTTGTATTGACCTACTTCCAGGCGCTCCAAAACTGAACGTGGGACCGCTGAGAATTACATCAAAGACTCCCTTAAGGCAGGGATCATCCGTCCCTCATCTTCTCCCTTGGGAGCTTGGGGTTTCTTTGTGCAGAAAATGTATGGTACACTCTGTCCATGTATGAATTACCAAGGGCTAGATTATATAACCATTAAAAACAAATATTCACTTTCTTCAATTTCCTCAGTGTTCAAACCGTATAAAGAGCTACTATTTTTTCTAAGCTAGCTCTCCGTAACGCCTCTCACCTCGTACGGATTAGAGAAGTGTGACAGATGGAAAACAGCCATAAAAACTCATGTGGGACAATGGTATGACCAAGTTTTTCATACTTGGTCATACCATTTGGACTTTCTAATGCCCCAACTCTATTTCATATGATAATTTAATGATGTTCTAAGGGACTTTCTAAATATTTTGTATTTGTCTACCTGGATGTTTTCTTATTTTTTCCCAACAGCATCAATGAACACAGTGAACACGTCTGCCTGGTTCTTCAAATATTACCAGAGAATCAGCTTTTTGTGAAAGCCGAAAAGTGTCAGTTCTACGTCTCAGCCATAACTTTCCTCTGCTATGTAATTGGGGGTGGATAAGTTAAGGCAGACTCTTTCAAGCTAAGGGCTGTGGAGAACTGCCCTATCCCTGAGTCCCCCAAACAGCTCCAAAGATTCCTGTGGTTTAGCCAATTTTTACAGAAGGTTTGTAAAAACTATTATCTCATTGCTGCACGTTTAGCCACTCGCCTCTGTAAAGGCATGTTTCCAGCGGAGTCCAGGAGCTGATCCGGCTTTCACAGAGCTCAAGAGAAGGTGCATAGAAGCCACTGTCCTCATTTACCCGGACCCCACAGCTCAGTTTATTCTAGAAGATGATGCCTCTGATACAAGGGTAGGTGCTATGCCCTCCCAAAGATCCACTATTGATAACAAACTTCCCCCAAGCATTTTAATTTTAAAGAATATTTCTCCCCACTGTCTGGTTATTCTCCAAAGACTTTCCCCTCAGTTCTTTCTGTTAAAAAATTTCTCACAGCTTTTTAAGTTCCTACATCACTGACTCTGTCATCAGTCCCACCACTGTCCACCTCTAGCTTCTGTCATATCTTTGAAGTCATACCGTGTTTCATGTTTTACAAATCAAAATTTCCAGTCTGTTTTGAAGATTCCAGAGGCAGACACACAGTGGTTAGTGTTCTCTCACTGGTAACAGGATTTTCTCTGCCAGTCTTTGATTCTCGGTGTCCTGACGTCCCAGAATGGACAGCTTTGCGTGACAGCTCCCGTCCTCTGGTACTTGGGAAGATCTAACCATCTACCTGTTCCACCTATCCAAGTCTCCCTTTTCTGGTAACAGTTAGTTACAATCCTGTCTGCCTCCACACTCTTCCTCCAAAAGCTTGGACCTGCAACTTACACTAAATCCTACTCTGCTGCTGTCCAAATCACCTTTCATTATCAGAACCACCCCAAACTGCTCTTAAAAAAAAACCCGCATCAAACTCAAGTTCCAAGTGAACGGCAGCCTCACCAGCTGCAGACCTATTCTCCTCTCCCAAGCCCCAAAAACTCATCTGGAAAAGTAAGCTGCACTACCATTAATCTCATCATTCAGAAATTTGTTCCAGCTTACCAACAAGTAGCAATGTGTTAAATGATCTAGTTTAATCAAAGGGGCACCGATCAAAAAATAAAGCAGCAAATAAATCAAGTCAAACACTTGAAAAGGTTTTGTTTTTCTTTGTTTTATGTATAGACTGTTTCAGAATTACTGTAAAAATAGAACACAAATAAAAGAAAAACCACTATACAGAAAAGCTTGGAGAAGGTTTTTATCCAATAGCAGATAACTAATAGTCTTATCACGCCATAGACTCTCTATTGTTCTATTGACTCTCGATCTCTATTGCAAAGACATAACTACACCTTGTAAATGTCATTTCAGGATTTCCCCTTTTACACATTTGATAAAATAACAAATAAAATTAACAGACAATTTTCCTAAACTTGACCATCAAATGTCAAGACACCATATCTACTTCCTACACACAAATATAAGATATAAACAAGCACTACTCAAATGCAATGACCAATTAATATTGCTCTATCTGCACCTATCTACTCATTTCTACATGCTCACTGCTCAAAGTGGCTCTACCTGATGGAAACCCAATCTATTCTCTGGATTTTTAACAGAGCTTTTTTGACAACTTATTGTCATTGATAGACAATAAAAGTTTTTTTGCCTGGTTACATGTGCAACATATAAGCATACCATTAAAAATGTTATTTAAACACATCACAAAAGATCTGAAGGTTTTTAATCATAAATTACACCAACATCTGTAATCTTATTCTGCTTTTCCATTGTAAATTGCATCTCTATATGGTTCTACTTTTCCAAATCTCCCTTTATTCCACACAGACCCTCTGTTTTCATGGACCCACTATAAAACCTGGCATACACTGTTCGATTTTTGATGCTTTTGGAGGTGATTTTCCAGTCATGCGACAAGTTTGGCGATTGGGACGACTCTAGGCCAAATCGTGTATGCATGTCATGAGGTATACAAGGGGTCACGAGAGGAGAATGGCACCTCATGGTGCACTCCCAATAAGAAATCATATGCTGCAAGAAAATCTAACCTGTTCAATATTTTGGTCATTGCTCGAGAGTGAATCTCATGTTGAAGCGATGGTACGGCCAGACTAAGAACTCTTTTGCTCTGAGATTTTTCACATTAAGCTTGTGCGACACAAAAATTAAAGTTTCTTCTTCTTCTTCTTCTTCTATTACTGGCTACCTCTATTTATTACGCTGAATGTTCAGATTGTTCAAGAGCCAGACCTGTTTTTTAGGACACACAGTGTGAGCAGTCAGATCGCCTTTGAGCATTGGTTTCTACAGTGTAAGGACATACATTGCAAGCTGTGAACTTTTGAACCCTGCAATTGATTCGCACAATTTGAGTTGGGGCTGCGGGCAAAAATTAAAAAATATCCAAAGTGTATTACAGGCTTAAGTGTCATGATCCCGTTAAATTTCCTTGTGCTTTGGGCTGCCTGGCTGCTTGACTTCCTCACACTCTGCTCCACTCTCTGCTCTGTTAATTAGAGTGAGCAGATGCACCTGCTACTCTCCCAATTAACCTCAATCTACAGCTGTTATCATGTTATACCCATTTATGCGTTTCTTCCTCTGCCAGAATATTTCCTCTTAACCTTTAGTACTGGTTTAACACAAATCTTGCAAGATTCTCAGATCCTCCTGTAAACAGTAAGGTAACTGTGGATTTAAATCTCTAGCTTGGCCAGCTGGACTGACTTAGGCCATAATCATGGCATATCAGTCTGGAAAAGAGTGAGAATGTTCTTTTTTTCTTTTTTTATGTTAGAACCCTTACCCTTTTCTATAAAAATAATGTCACTCCAATCCCACTTTTGGAGACCTGAAGTTCGTTTCTAGGTCTGGCATGGATGTCTGTAGAATTTTTTTAAACACCACTCTTTATGAGTATGCACACAATACATACTTGTTCATGGACAGCTCTTTGAGTGAGTGTATTATGTAGGTTTTGCATTTGGCAGCTGCTTCCCAGTGGAGGACACTTCATTGAAAATGCTCTGAAATTACTTTCAGCCTCTGAAGCGGAATGTTAAAAAGATCCAAACCCTTCACACCTCTCTTCAGCTTTAGCATAAGTGTTTTTTTCCTGATAGGACATTGTGTGTTTGTGTGTTAATGGATGAAATTAATCAGAGACGTAGTCTTTATTAGGGATAATTTGCAAGTGCAGAAGTATTTGAGGTAATTATGTCTATTGCTCACACATAGACCTCGATTAAAATGAATTGTAGAATAAGTGCTTCAATTTATGTGGTGTTATGCTTAAAAACCTAAGGTAAGCAATACATTTTGTTGAATTTCCCCACTTATTTATTTTTTAATGTTGAAACAGCCACAAACACAAGCAAAGGCACTGATAGTTATTTACTTTCTACATAAGTATTCAGGGTTTAGGTTTTTCAAAAAGGGAGTTAAATATCAATGCTGAATTCTGTTGCTTGTTTACAAATAAACCAAAACCTTTTATTTTTGCCAACATCATTATCCTTTACCCTTTTCCTACTTACATTACCTTGAGAAGTAAAGTTTAAATGGAATCAGGAAATGCACTTGCTCTGGTTTTCCAGTTTGCAAGCCTTTCTAATACTGAAAAAATGAAAAAAGCAGATCTGATTCACATACCAGTTTTATTGAAGAATCTATCTTCTCTGCTCTCACCCTGTTTACTCAAGTCAAATAAGAAAATACCCATTTGAGGCAATATGAGATAATATATATAAAAAAAACATCTGCTAAATGCTTGGTGCTGGTTGATGTTGGTTCTACAAAAACAGGGCAGTAAAGGAGAATTCATCTTTTTCGTGACTGAAGAGACAACAATTGTGATCTGATGCAAATAAGTGCAAATTGCTCCCATCTGCTGGACTTGTTGCATTTTCGTATCTGCATTCATGTATTGCAATATTTTTTTAGAATCCCATCTACAAAAGAATCAAATGCATACCATATGTGAGCAGTTGCTAACAATATCGTATTTCATACCTCTGTGTGAAATCCCTGCTCTTTCTGATTGTTAGTAGAAGTTCAGGTTGAAGCATAAGATGGAAGCACTTGCACATTTACATCATAAAAATAATTACCAAGACAGGAAGCAGACATGTTGTTGGTCTTCAGTCAATAGAACTGAATGTGTTTGTCATTTTATTTGTCTGTATTTTATTGGCTCCATTAGCTCCATTAAAGCTGACACAGCTCATGGTTAGAGTTTTGAGTCCCTTCATCCATTTGTGTGTTTGTTTTGTCTAAGAAGTAGAGGCAAACCAGGGAGCTCCCAACTTATTAACAAACAGTTGTAGCTACTTATACTATAAGGAATTAATGGTAAATAATTACTGATGGGCTGATTAAAAGCATGCAACATGAATGAATGAATAATGGAAAGTGATGACACTGATAACCTTTGACACGAAAGACAATAACAGAACAGAAAGAGAACTAAGCTAAATACGCTCACAGTGAAGCACAAAAAAAAACATAATTTAAATCAAGTAAACCCCAATAAGCTGCTTATGAATGCTTATGGTTTGTAAAACCAAATTTAATGCACCAACATACCTACTCTGGGATTTACTAACTTATTATTTCCTAATGAATTAGTCCAAAAGCTCTGCTGTTGGAGAAAAACGGCACATTGTGAGTTGATTATACACAGCACTAACTTAAATAGCTGCAATTCAATAAATGCACATTCATCTTACCTGTCTTTCTTAGCATTTTTCACAGCTTATTAAAAATCCATTTGAAACACATTGAATTTGGTGGTTGTAATACCACTAAATTTAATAAAAAATCGAGATGCAACAAAACATTTGTAAGGCATTGAAGATATGGGAATGGGAATACAACCAAAGGGGGAAAAAACAGCATTATTACCAGGATATTAAATTTAAAATCATTAAAGTTAGAACACATGCACTGCAGGCTGAGTGCTTCATAACACAGGGGTAATTTGGATGCACTTATGCTTTACTTGCACAATAAAACAAATGAATGAATGAATGAACACACCAGTCTGTGATTTCACTGCTGGTGCTCTGCTCAGTAAGTATTATTTAGCTGTTTTAAGATCTACACATCTTAATTAATATGCTGAACCTAAAACATCTAATATTTGAAAGGAAATCATCACTGGTTTGCAAAGCTTGAAAACCACAATACACTCAGGTCTGAGAATCAATTGAAAGAAAAGTCTAGGAGGTCAAAAAATCCAGGCTTCTTAAACTTCTGGCTTGACTGAGAACATCCCACACAAAACTGAAATCAACATGCAACATATTTTTTTCCTGAAAATGCTAAAGAGGAACAAACTCCCTCCACTTTTCGTGGAGTGCTGGCTGTACAACATCCATAATAACTGCAGCTGGTCATCAAGACTTCTCAGTGGATCATTTGCTCTTCTCTCCACGCCTGGAGAAGACCTAGAAGAGCTGTCTCCTCCAATGAGCCACAGGACACTCATTTCACCAGCCTTCACTCACCAGACCCAGAATCATGCAAGTCTACTCCAAAGGTCTTCAACACAGTAAACACTTAAACTCACCCACATACACAATCACCTCTTAGTTCAATAAATAGTATAATGTATAATGACAGTATACTTTCTAGTTTTAATTATGATTATGGTTATTACTATTATTATTGTTATTATTATTATTATATCATTATTAACCTTTTCAACTGACTCATTGAATCAAGGTTTCAAAGTTTTTCTTTCCTCTTAACTTAAACGCAGGATCCTTTAAAAGGTACATGAAGCCTAGGCAGAAGTTTAGCTGAATGAACTGGATCACAAACCCTCATGCAATCAGAGGTCGTCCGTCTGTGAATCAGCCAATATGTAATCAACAGCACTTCCTCGTAATCCAACCGGCGTCCAGAGTCCAGCTTAAAAGACCCTTCATATCAACAGTGTAACCTGCTACCCCACAGGCATCGGAGTTGGATCATATATTAGACTTCTCTATGCTGCTGCCTTGACCCTATTGAAGTAATTCCCTATACTCATATTGCTTCACAAGGCATCTCCAGCCGGTCCGGCACAACACAGCCATGTTGAGCCTGGTTCTACAAGAGAATTCTTTCTAATGGAAGTTTTTTCTCTCCACTGTCACTTCATGCTTGCTAATCGCGGAGGTTCTAATTCCAGTGGGCATCCATTCCACCACCAGTTTTAGGCTTAGGGCAGGCATGTCCAACCTCGGTCCTGGAGGGCCGCAGTCCTGCAGGTTTTAGAGGTTTTCCTGCTTCAGCACAGCTG